>JAGEOH010001230.1:0-25000 GCA_032207245.1 Pardosa pseudoannulata
AAGCGGAGTTCGCTGTATTTCCGTAGATAAGAAAGCCACAAATGCCACACTCCTTCCCCTTTCTTTTATTTCATGTGGCGTTCGCATAACCTCCGACTCCAGTGTGTTAATCAGGAGATGGGAATTTGGTAACACTTCTTCGACAGAATAGTAACACTATACCCACAAATATTGTTTGAAATTGCAGCATGAAGTAGTTGTCTGCGTTTTTTGTTTACAAGCATGAAAGACAGACATGCAGGGAACTCTAGGGTCACTTCCAGGCCATCGGCTCACCGAGTGGACCAATGTGTGGGTGCAACCCGTGACCCTTCGCCAAGGTCGCCATACTGGCCAGTTCTGCAGTGCTGAACAATTGGACACAGTGGGGAAGAGGCATGATACACATTTGCCTATTTCTCATTGATATTGCATATATATCAAACACCTATCAAATTTACTTACATTTTGTTTTCACGACTTACCCGAAATTGGTAATAACCCTCAGTGCTTATGGTTGCAATAAGTAGATTCAGAAAAGCAAAAATATAGAATTTTATAACTTTTCTAAAAGATTTTAGCCTCTATAAAATCATATAGGATTTTATAGTTTTTTTTTTTCTAAAATATTTGTACAAAACTGTGGACAAATTTCGAGATTAAATAAAGAATCCGGTTAATTTTGTTTAACAGCTAAAGCTTTTCGTATGCAATTGACATTCAACATTCATCTATGAATGACCGAAAAATGTTTCAACTTTTCATCTCACGTATGCAGTCGTACTTTGTAATTTTCCTATCTGCAAAGTATTTTTTATTCAATAAATAAATGTTTCAATCGAAAACGAAATAATTTTTTAAACATTTAATTGGAGTTTTAGAAACTTGATTACTCTATGATCGAAACTTAAAAATACATTATCACCTATACCTTTAAATGTAATTCAAAGTATCCTACATTTTATTACCCGTTTTTAATCTAGATGTAAACAACTATTTCAGTGGAATTACCTAAAGACGCGGCATCTTTGTGTTTCGCACTTGAAATTTGTTTGTGCCAGATCTGACTTGATGTCAACCAAAATAACTGACAGGGATGTCGGACTCGCAATCGGTATAAACGCACGGATCGTCTCTTATTCTGCTAAAGGAACTTTAGTTTCCATACATATTCCTTCTTATATGCAGAACACAAATTCTCAGCTTTCATTCAAAAAGGAAAATTAGTTTTAGAGTAGATATGATACATGCTGAAATTCCCAGGAGACGAGGCGTTACTAGTCCTTGATCGAGTTGAGTTGTTGTCGGCATTGGAATTTTTTTATATTCAGGAACATCCTCTATAGGTTCACACTTCTTCCCTAGCTAGAATAATATTAATATTCAAACATGTTTAGAGTGTTTCCATATTTCTGCCGAATCATAAAGTATAAGAGTATATATATATATATATATATATATATATATATATATATATATATATATATATATATATATATATATATATAAATAACACTAAACTCCCCGGCGGAACAGCCCCTAGGGGCGCCAGGTCTTACGGTGCCTATCTCTGTAATCTGTATTTTACGTATAGTCGTACACAGAAATGCAGCATCCCTTCTATTAATACTTTTCGTTTTGCGGAATTCAGATTGGAATTTTCAAAAGATCGTTCATTAATTCCTAAATACAAAAAAAAAAAAAAAAATTAGCATCGTGATCCAAAAAGTTTCTTTTAGTATCCATTATGCTGAATGTTTTTGTTTTAGACTTCCATTTTTTCCTTCAAACTTCTAAAATATAAGTATCGAAAAAGATTGGAGCGAATTTGCCATAAACCTTCTAAAGATGAAAAAAGCAATCGCATAAACGAAAAATAAATCACTTGATTTTAATATTTTGGACTATAAAATATTTAATATAAAATAGAATCTCCGTATTATCAAAATGTAAAAGAAGTTTCCGAAAAACTGTTTAAATAGACAAATCTCGAAAAAAATATGAAAATGATTTAAATGTCAGTTAAAACAGGAGAAAAAAAATGAATCGTGAATAAATTATTTAATTTTTATTTTATTTTCTAAGGATTCACAAATCCAAGAGATTTTTTCGAGACAAGGGGATGGGGGGGGGTATTCCCATTACCCAGTCAGACATGCAGGGGCACGGAGTTGCTAGATAACATCTGTTGCCATTTCATGTATATGTTATTATTTTTCTTGAAAGAACAAGTCAAATTCGTGCGGTTAAAATGTCTTCATTATGTTTTTCAGTGTAAACATGTGTGCGTAACCTAACAGGAATCTCAATTCGAATCCCTGTAGAATGAAAGTTTCTATAAACGATCCAAAGATTAAAAATATATTTATGAAATCTCTCGCAACAACCAAAACCCGATAAAAGTAAAATGTAATGCGGTGGATATGTCACAATAGAAAAGGAAATATTGGTTTAAAATTCACACTTTATAGTGGTATGTACAAAATAGACGGATACTATAAGTGTTCATGGATAAAATGGAACAAAAGTAACATATTTATAAATAAATAAAAGATTTATTTGGCTGTTGCACAAAAACATCAATGAATAAAACAGAAAAAGTAATTAACAAAAACATATTTGAGAATATTAGATATAAATTGACTGAACAGTATTGTTGTACACTATTTACAAACAGAAAGATTTCGTAAGTACCGTCCTAAAGAAGGAACTCTGTTTAAATCTTCCTTCAAAGAACACGGGCTCGAACGCAGTGTTAGTGATACAAACTCGTTTTGTTGTGTTCCGGGCACAGAGGGATCATAAATAAACAAATACATTAGAGACTTGCATCAAAACATTAATGGATATATAAAAAGAAATGTATAAAATATACGAGTGTTGATGTGTGCTTCGTGAAAGTGGATTTTGGCAAGAAGACTTTATTGAACAGCTGTCGGGGCGTTGTCAGAGTTCAACTGCTGCCATTTCGCTGTTACAATTAGGTGCGTTATAAACAATACATAACAAATAAAATTACGTTTGTGGAATAAAAATTAACTAATTACAAAATAACTAGTTCAAACCAGGACGATGCAGCGCGTGCAGTGAGTAGTGTCATTGAAAAGCAAGTAGTGAAACCGACTGGTACATCCGGGTTTCATTGTTTACCGGGCACGAAGGCTTTAACAAACAACTCGTTAGCTGCCGTGCCGTTGTCAAGCAAGAACTGCTGCCATTTCGCAGTTACAATTATGCTCTGTAAATTGTCTTTAAAAAACTTGATGGCCTGCTGAAGCAAGTCTTAATCGCGGTACTGTCGTGCCAGGATGTCGCACAATGAGTCCACGGAGAGACTTCGGCGGATGTGTTCCACGCACTTCTCCTTTAGGGTGGACACGGCGTACCTGTTGGCCGCCACGTACAGCCCGAAGGCGTTGTCGTCGGACAAACCGGATCGCACTTCCCCATTGTACAGATAATCGATAAAGTCCCCAAAGGTGTCCGGGTCGAGGTCGTCGACGACCACTCGCCCGCTCTCCTTCTCGTCCGTGTCGTGTCCAAACATGGCTTCGAAGACCTTCGAGCGGGCACGAAGCACGTTCCTTTGTACTCTGAACTCCTTTCCACGCACCACGAAGCAAACGTCACTCTCCGTTTCCTTCTGCAGGAGTCGTGTGCTGTCAGACTGCAATTTTTCGATGTCTAAAATGAAAAGAAATGAGATTAGAAAAGAAGTCAACACCGTGTCTGCATCACCGCCCACGTGACTGCCTCGTTTACGAAGTGACGGTTAAAGAAGTGCTGTGGTCCATTTCAATATCTCTCACAATATGCTTCCACCAGTTTATTTTTTACACACGAACCCCGATTTCTTACCAAGGTTTTATTCATTTCATCTCACTTACAGGTGGACTTAATGGTCGCTTTTCATCCCCCTCTATTTCGACTTTCAAACATTCTTTGACGACACTTTGCCCAATGGAAAGTAGATTCGCTTTGGTCTGGAATTCTACGACTTAATTAACGCCATGAACCAAAGTAGTCGAGTGTCGCACTCTGCAACCAATTCATTACTATTCGTGTCGTTATATACAGCAAATACAAAAATCAAGCTGCACCATTTTACGAGTTTCTCTAACGACCCAAATGTATCACAACAACGAACAATTCGAACAGTTAATGAACGAGTAGATTCTATACCGGAAGCACAACGAATTCTGAGCAGACACTTCTCATTCTGGAGTGAAATGAACTAAGAACGTGGCAGATGTTTTGAATAATCCTACGCCAGAAAAATCAAATCTACAGGAAATGTCGAACTCTGAATGCAAGAACTACAACGTCAGATGTGTAGACGCATGCTTTTAAATGCACCACAAACAAAGCCTATTTTGAACAAATTCGAATTATTTTCGTTCCGCATTACTTTCATCCTTTTTGATTGTTGTTTAACTACGGAAGCTCCGTATAAGCGGTTACCAACACTTCCTACAAAGAGACAATACAAATTCATCCAAGCCTTCACTGGGGAATCGAACCCATCGCATCGAAGCACTATCGAACAATATTTTAAAATATGGTCGGCTTTTGCATTCCAGAGAAATTTTCTTTTCAAGTTAGTCAATCTTTAGAATTTACAACACTTTCCCAACTAATAAATATTTCATCAAAATATATTATCTTTAATTTTATTCGAAATTCCCTCATCTCGCGTGCCATTCTTTTTAATTTTCCCATCCAATCAAAGTGAAGAAAATGAATCACTGATATTCTATATTTCCCCACTTCTTCAAACTAATATACGAGTTAATAACTGCTACGTGCAGCCTACTCGGCAATTTTATGAATCAATCGTACAATTTCTCAAGAAAGCCTAAATTACTGGCCATGTTGATGCAGATATTTTTGTCGCCAGGAATTGTGTAACAATCACAAAGGGAACGCTCCTTAAACTGAAGGAAAATTAGAGACCCGATCACCCGTTTCTCAAATTATCAGATGCACGGTTATCTCTTGCCCAAGTTAAATGCATTCGACAGTTCACAGATTTCGAATTAAAAATAAATGTAGTAAACACACCTATATATAATATATATATATATATATATATATATATATATATATATGAATGTATATATATATATATATATATATATATATATATATATATATATATGAATGTATATATATATATATAATTACACAATATATATAATATACAAATGTATACATATATGTCTTAGGGGTTTTCAAAACTTAAATCAAGGGTAAAAATTCCAGCGTCATTTTCCATTCCCCTTTTTAAGCCCTAACCTAAATTGACCACTAGGGATACAGTTTACGCCCTCGGAAAAGGGGGCTGACCAATTATAATAATACATGGTCCTAGTCGACAATTTAGGAAATTTCCAAATAAAAAGGAGATCCACGCTGTCGGAGACAGATTTTTCTAGAGATATTTTCCCACAGATGTTGACCCAGATCTTATATGTGTGTGTATGTATGTATGTATGTATATATATATATATATATATATATATATATATATATATATATATATATATATTATATATATATACATATATATATATATATATATACATATATATAATATATATATACATACATACATATACATACATACATATACATACATATATATATACATATATATATATATATACATATATATACATATATATATATATATATATATATATATATATATATTATATATATATATATACATATGTAGAAGGACGAGACTCTAATATCAAAAGACTATTTTTCTAGGAACCATTTTATTTTCTTGAAAGTTCCACATCACAAAACACAAACAACAAAGAGAACAAAACACACACTCACATAGACTACTGACACTCATAGACAAAACGCACTACTTGGCTTTTTAGCGCCACCTGTCGTGAAAAAGGAGAGGGGCGTAATTGTACCCGCTACACACATATATATATATATATATATATATATATATATACATATATATATACACACACATATATACATAAACATATATACACACATATATATACACACACACACATATATATATATATATATATATATATATATATATATATATATATATATATATATATATATATATATATATATTGTTCCGTGCCGGATGTAAATTTAAGCAGAGCTTCACCTAGCGAGCCTTTCTGGAAACAATAATTGTCGTCGTCAATGCGAAAGCGTAGAAAAATGAAAGCGGGATGCGTAACCATAGATATTTACGTGTGTGTGCACACCCAGGACCTCACCTGTTAATGCAGTCCCCTTCTGTACGGCGTCGATGGTTCCGGTTCCTGCGCTGCTCTGCTCGCCAAGGTGCAGGGATAACAACAAAAACAAGTGGCCATGTCGAACATACTTATCACTCTCTGTCTCCAGTGTAGAGAGTGATACGCAGAATCCTACTTTGCCGACTAATGGTCTTGAATTATCGGAATAGGTAGTATCACTTATAAAGTACCCATATCCAACTCTATAGAAGACGGCGTTTTCTGTAAAATTGGAAGTCAGTCTGACCAGTCGGAGGTCGGTGTCCGACGTATCCCCGTTCGGTTCGAATCGAAAGCAGTAGGTGTCCCCGGCGAAGAGAAATTCGGGACTAGTCAGGGAAAAGCCCGACTCCCTCAGCAGCTGGAAAATATTGAGGACAATCAACTCGACACGTGTGCAGGGGAACTGAGTGGTGAGCTCCATTTTCGCTGGACTTTGTCTCGACGAAAATGAAGCACTGTGTCCTGAAAACGAAAGATGATGAGTCACCAAATGAATGACAACATTTTAGAAAATGAAGCTGTTGTCAAATTGATAAATTAAAAATATTTTCTGTTAATCGTTTAATCTGTATTAATCGTGTACACTATTCTACGGCCATCTCTAACATTTTGAACGAGATTGCCAAAACTTTCTTGAATTTAAATTCTTCGAATGAATTAAAACGTCTCAGAATCTGGTAAAAAACTACAAATCGAATGCTCACCGTGTGCGAGACAGACGGATGGAAAAGAATGACAGAATGGAATTTTTGACACATCGAATAGACACGAGAATGATAATCCGATCTCCGGAACCGGAGACTGAAACCCACTGTCGGCATGGATGTTTTGAGCCGTTCGGGATCTGATTTAAGCAATAGAACTCGGTGTCATTACGACGCGTGCGGCAAAAGTGTAGACAGTAAGTGCTTCGAAACAATATATACATTATTCTTGCTCAGTCTTTCGAACTATTTTGGAGAATACAATATCAAGAAATTGAAACAAAACTATCTAAATGGCGAAGTAGTTCACGACTGTTAAAATAATTCTAACTGGGATTCGAAACAACATTTTTTTTCCACTGATATAAGACTGTATAAAATTCCAGAACAGATAAGTTAACAGAAGAAAAAGAACTAAAATGTGTTACATATTTAAGACAAACTATTCTGCACTAAACATTTACAAATATTCTATGTTCAATGAGCACGTATAAAAAATAATTTTACTACTAACGGAAAAAACGTTCCAGACATAAAAAACACAAGATTTATGCTAGTAATTTAAGTTATAAATCGAGCATAAGAAGAATATTAAACGAGAACTGAATCGATATTATGTAATAAATTACAGAAAAATTCCACAATCCGATTTTTTATACTGCAGCAGTAAATTTATAATTGAGTTCATCAGTTGGGCGTCAGAAAAGGTGAACCACGTCGAATTTCGGCTTTTGAAAAACTCGAATGTTCACCACTCCCCCCCCCACCACACACACACACCGAAAGATATATTTAAATACCTAGTGCAGCATAACTGTGTTGGGAAGAATGTGTAGGACGCGGCGCCCTTTGAATGACTTCGTACGCGATCACTAAACGAGCCGCATTCATTGGTCAGAACTGCATTGTTTCCAACTGTGTGAAATAATTACGTAACACTTTGCTGGTCGGTCAACAGCCAATTCGAAGCGTCGACACGGTGAAGAGGTGTCGGGAGCTTCACCATCAGTCAGGATATATACACACGAATGGGTACTTACCCGGAAATCCTCCCTGCTCCTCTTCCCCTTCACCCGAACTTCCAGCTCTACTCATGTTGCATACGATGGTCAGGTTGCCGTCCGGAACAAACACATCTCTCTCTCTCTCAATCCTGGATCTTGAATAGGATATATTTTCTTCTAATGACATCCGATAATAATCGTAATGTTCATCTCCACTTTCTTTTCTCTTCCTTAACCCAATTTCACAGGAAACTTCCCTTTCTGGAGAATTCCCACTCAGTCTCCGAACGTGGAATGCTGTATCATCTCCATTCATTTTTGGGTATAGTCTCATACCATATGGGTCACCCCCGTGGAGGAATTCGGGGCTGTCCAAAAAGAATTCCCTTTCCTGTGGCAGCTCCCAAAAATCTTGGATGACCCAAGTGATGTGTTGACAAAAGGACTGGGTTATAATCTTCATTTTCGAAAGAACCTGAACAAAAGAAAAAGCAGAATATTCTAAATTAACAAATATTCTATTTCAAAAATGGATTTTAATTATAAAATTTAAATGCCTACAATAGTATCCCTCAACTTAAAAAAACTTCTTTACAGCAGTGGAATCTCGTTATTTCGAATATTTCGTATATACTGGAATGTTTTATAAGTATGTTTCTTCCCCGATTGAGTGTCAACTATTCTTTATTTTAACAAGAGTAGAACACACGTTCTATTAATTTTTCAAACAATAATTGTTTATAAATCTTAAAGATTTGGATCGATGTAATATATGAAAAAACGTACATTCTAAAAACGAACTGCGCAAAATATCCTTAATGACTAAACGCTTTTATAGAATAATAAAAAGAGATTATACACAACTTGAAATCTCAAAACTTCCCTAAACCTTGAGAAACGGAGATGACTTTTAACCTTTCGAGGACTCTGCAAATGACAAGTCTGATGACGCATCACACATCTGAAATTTTAGAAAGTGAGCACCATTTGACAGATGTCCACGTGATATTTTTAGAATAGGATGGTAGGTTGTGAACTGAAATGCATCTTCTTTTTTTCTTTTATTATTTTCTGAACATTTCGATAGTAAATTTTTATGCTTTTATCCCCAAAACTCTGTTCTCTCTTTTTCTCGGCTTTATTAATGAATCTTTGACTTATTCCTTAAAATAAACTTGTTTACAACAGTGGAATCTCGTTATTTCTAATACTTTTTTGTATACTTGAGTGTTTCATACAATTGTTTCTCCCCCGATTGAGAGTCAACTTTCTACTTCGATTGTAGATATTTCGAAGGATTTCTCCAGTGTTCGATAAAATGTGTGTACGAGTTTCAATTTTTTTTAAAAAGATTGGAACACACGTTCTATTATTTTTTCCAACAATATTTGTTTATAAATTTTAAATTTAAGATTTTGATCGATGTAATAAATTATAAATTTAATGCCCAACATTCTAAAAACGAACTGAGCAAAATAATAGGAATGTTTCTAGAGATATCTAAACGCTTTTATGGAATAATAATGATTATATACAACTTGAAATCTCAAAACTACCCTAAACCTAGAGAAACGGAGATGACTTTTAACCTTTCGAGGACTCTGCAAATGACAAAATGCCCTATACATCCAAAATTTTAGAAAGTGAGCATAATTTAACAGATGTTCACGTGATATTTTTAGAATAGGATGATGGATTGCGAATTGAAATGCATCGGATTTTTTTTTCTGAGCAATTCGATAATAAATTTTATGCTTATAGCACCAAAACTGTGTTCTTTCTTTTACTCGGCTTTATTAATGATTCCTCGGCTCAAAAAAGATGACATGATTTGTAAATTATGTTTACAAAACACATTAAGACATGGAATGTACAAGTTTTCTATCGAATCTTCTCGATGTTCACGTTACCCAATGTGTTGTTATTTGAAGAACAGCTTATTTTTACTACAAGATGACTAAAGACACAGGAACCTATTTCTCAAAGTGGAATCCACGCCAGAAGCTGATTTGGAACGCGTGGAACACCAGACCGAAAAGTAGTGCCCTACGGACTCGTTGCCAACGGGTAGTTAAAGAAATTAACTACGGGAGGGTAGCATATGAATCGGGAATGAAAAAAGCAGAGCTTCGAAACGAAACTGAACCGAAAATCGGAAAACTCCGTTATTTTGGTCGGACGAAAACCGAAACCTAACCGAAAAAATATCGGTTTAATTCGGATCAATACATATTCAGTCATTTTGTTACTATCACCAACTAATCAATACTTTCGAATTTATCGTCATTTTATGTCTATTTTGTTTTACGGTTAAGGCGCCGATCTTCGGTACCGGAGTTGTGGATTCGAATCCCATTGTGACATGGATTGGACGTTCGTAGCCGTTCGGAATCGGCTTTAGACAGTAGGTTCCCAGTCTCGATAGCCCTCGTGTAGCAAAAAAAGTAGAACGTAGCGCTCCAAACCAATCCAATGTACAAGTTCTTAGTTTCTCGATTTATTTTTTTCATGTTCACTCGTACCTTTCTGTTTCAGTCTTGCATGAAACTACTCGTAGGACGCACAATGAATTCAGTCGAATGTTCAGTCGTCAAATTCGATTCTGATAACGAAAAACAATGCCTATCGAAAAATTCTATTAATTCTATCCATTCGCATAGTGTACAGATTCAGAAAAGAAAATCTTCTCAATTATAGAATTACATTTTTTGTTTAAGATACAAACAATTATAAGTTTAGTACAAATTATTATATGCATAAAATAAAATTATTTCTTCGGAACGTAACCGAAAACCGTTATTTTTCGTCGAACAAAAACCGAAACTGTACCGATATATTTCTTTTTTTATTCGAACCAGAACGGAAACAGGAAAAAAATTATTACGGTTCGAAGCGCTGGAAAAAAGCATACAGACAGAAGTTCTGGACAAAAATTCGAATCTCATGAGTCAACTGGTTAGCTACCAGTATCCCATCAGAAGCCAGTATTTGTATTTTAAACGAAATATTCCAGTCTAAAAAATTTAAGAATAAAAAATTGAATTAAATTTACTTACGAAATTTATTTTTGTCAAATTAAAAATATTGATACCTCAACATAATTGTTTATATTACAACTTTAATATATTAAGGACTAAGTGTAAGCGGTTACCTTCCAGAAAACACGAGAGGCATGGATTACCGATTCTCACGAAGTAAATATTAATTAAATGGAAAATTGATTTACAATAAAACAATTGTATAAACTTTTTCAAAAATAGAAATGTTGTATATATTTTTACTAAGTTATAATTATAACATGGGTTACTTTAGAGTTCGCGCACAAAAGAAAATATGAAAGGTTACTCGAGTTTGTGACAATTCGTTCCACAGTTTGGTTTGCACACTAAATAAGAATTAAACTTCTTAAAATGTACTAAAAAAAGTAAATATATTTTTTTTTTGTTTAATCAATTATAAAAGATTCGTATAATTCATCTTTTACTTTTTTTTTTTTTAATATTTTTATGGCGATTTATCCAGCTAGCAGAAAAATGCGTACACTTTTTGCGAGATTATTTCAAAACAATAAACATACTTTTAAAAATAAAAATATTAAGGACGCGACTTAAATAAAATGATAAGTGCTTGTAATTTCATATACTATCCTACCTTTTACATTTAAAATTTAAAAATCTTTAAAAGAAACCAGTTATTGATTTTATTAGTAGGTCTTTTCTTACTTCAAATAAGTACTTCATAATTTCACTGGTATGGATTTTAAACTATTATTGCTGACACTATTCATTACATTACACATATTACATTATTCCTGTAGTCTAATTTTAAAACCCAATTTTATTCCAAAAACAAAAAGTGAATATTTTTGTAAACAATCAGTGAATTGTGTTACATATCAATAAAAAACGTTCATCTGAAAAGAAGATTTTTTAGCTATCAAGCGACACGTACTTGCTCGGGGAGGTGTTATCGCCCGTTCGATATTTATGCACGATGCACAAGAATTTGACGGAAAGATTCTTCAAAAAATAAGTATGATGTCTGTTTTAATATTTGACGCTTTTCTTTCTGTAATAGAAGAAGAAGCAATAGTTTCATTACGACAAAAAGTTTTGATGTCCCCATCAAATGAACGACATTTCGAATTCTGATGCAACCCTCCCTTTATTTGTGGCCTAACCTTTAAATTCAATCATTTAGTCTTCCACTTTTATATCTTCCGGCAGATAAAAAAAAACAGGTTGAAACTGGATATTTTATCTCTAAAAGGGAAAGTCGTAGAGATCCTAAAGCAATGTACCTATGTTATCACATATTAATATGGGATAAAGCTGGTTATTCATTTCCCGCGATAAAAATCAATTTACAGGTACAGGTAATTTATAAAAATTGCATCCTGCTAAATCGGAATATTCTATAGATCAGATATGCTGTTTCTTCTGAAACTCTTTAATGTCCAGCGTATCATTTTATATATTACTAAAAAATAAGTTGTAGAGTTTTTATGTTTTCTGAGAACAAGTGTTTCTTTTAAAATTAGTTAGACGGCAATCCTATTAACAATCTACCAAATTTTATGTTAGGATCAACATTTTAGGATTTTTCAAACAGCTCACATCCATTTACTTTATATGCAGGTACAGACACTGAAATAGTAACCAATGGCTGTTATCTATTATAAAGTTCGAATTAACAGCACTTATTTTACTAAATAAATCTCATTTCCTTTTTCACAATTGGCAACCAATGTTGTGGTTAAAGCGATGGCTGATCACTAACGGGACGTGCTGTAGTATTGTTTGTTGCATTTTGTGGAAATTTGAGAACACAAATTTATCCCGATTACAATATTTCCTTTACTTTGTACGAGCACTAAAAATTCTGAAACATTCTCAAATTGCATTTTACCTCTAATATTGAAAAATCAAAATTTTAACTTCAGTTTGAATGGTGTAAAAGTTTACAAGTAAAAGAATTTATGGAATTACCGAATGTGTTATAAAATAACTTTATTTGACCTGCGAAATTTTCCGGTAAAATCCAAGAATATTTTTGTTTTTAAACAATATTTCGCGAGTAAATCTATTCTTTATTTTATTAATCTTAATGCAAAAGAACGCTTTACTAATTCCCTGCGTTTAATGCCCATCGCTTTGCAGTAAACGAAAATACAATACAGAAATGAAAGATAATGACGCAGGTTTAGTGCAACCGATTTGTATTTATTATTTGGAGGGCGGTTAGCGAAACTAAAGAAGTAATCTGTTCATTTTATACAATACTTTTGGGTAGAGTATTTTCGGCAATTTATGGACATGTCTACATCAAAAAACAAACTCAACTATCGAAAGCCATTTTAATTTCATGAATCAAAATAATGAAATAGTCTTACCTGTCGGGGATGAAATTACGAGGTTCTAATCCTTTCGATGTGACGCCTCCCCTTTCAAGATGTCTGATTAGAAGCAATGCTCGTCGAAATCTATGGAAATGTCACTTATCACCAAACTGATAAAATATTTATTTAAAAAACCCATTGTTCCCGTTCGTTTCCTTTGCACTTTGAATCCATTCGTATCTCAATTCCTTAATGCTTCCCAAACACCTATTTCGAACTAATATATTTCCCACAGCACCCTTATCATGAGGAAAATTATGACTCACCATCAGTATGAGTTAAACTACGGTCATAAAACTGCATTAATTATTTCATTTATTTGTTATCGTCACATTAGAATTATCAATTTGGGGATGAAGGAACCTGCAAATTACTTCTCGTATTCTCAAACGAAAACATCCAAATACCCTCGTCTTCTTTCCCACGTTTATATTTCTTGACCGATACTTCTTTTTTAATTTCAAGCCTTCATTTGGCAGTTTCTAACTTAATTACGAACACGAAGCTACATTACAGATATTACTATCTGTAACCGCGGAACAGACAATGGCAGTGGAAGCGAATTTCGGAACCTGCGCTCGCCAGCGTTTTCAATTTTATTCAGATCTCTTATTTTTTTAAAATAAAATATGGAAATATAGAAATGAATTTATTAAATGTCTAGATGGCAAAAAACAGTTTACTGGCTTGTGGAAGTGCTTATAAATAAACAATCAAAAAAACCTACAGGTAAACAAGCCAGAAAGGTAGGTTTGTGTTTATCACGGTAAGGTTTTTTATGGTTTTCTAAACTTAGAATTTTTTCTGGTTTCAGACACTGTTACTTGTTTGTCAATAAAATGAGTTTAATTTCATAAAATGAAATTTTTTTTGTAGATACATGCAGTTAATGCTGTTAAAGCGCGATTTTGCTAATGGTAGTATGAAAGCGTAAGCTTGATATTGCTGATGGACGTATGCACCACTACATACGTATGTATTTTATTTAGATTATTTCAGGTATAACTCTTTCCTGTGACGCCCGAGTAAAGCAATAGCACGAATTCTGAATTTATTTGGCCAATTTTGGATTAAAAATGCGGGAGAAATAGTTTTGTTTTTAAACAATATATCGTGGGTAAATTTATTCTTCACCTTCTTAATGCAAAAGAACGCTTTGCTAATTCCATGCGTTCAATGACCATCGCTGTGAAGTAAACGAAAATACAATACAGAAATGAAAGATAATGACATGGGTGCAGTGTAATCGATTTGTATTTAATATTCGGAAACAGGTTCGCGAAATTAAAGAACCAATATATTCGTTTTAAAAAATACTATTTGATTTAGAGTATTTCAGGTAGCCAATGGACTTGTCTATATCAAAATACAAACTTAGCCATTTTACTTTCATGGGTCAAAATAAAGAAATATTCTTACCTCCAAAAGATGAAATTACGACGTTGTAGTCCTTTCGATCTGACGACTCCCTTTTAAAGATGTCTGATAAGAAACAATGGGCGTCGAAATCTCTGCAAACGTCAGTTACCGCCCAGTTGATAAAATAATAAAAACACTGATAAAAAAAAACCCCAATTGTTCTCTTTTGTTTCGATTGACGATATTTTCCTCGCACTTTGGATTCATTCGTATCTCAATTCCTTTGTAGTGGTTCATAAATAATTAACACGTGCATTTATACATTTACACTACGTACATAAACTCCATGTATTTTGATTAATTCATTTCATTTTTGAATATCGTCTGTTTTGTATTTTGTTTTAGTTTTATGGCAACGTGGTACAAAAAATAATAACGTTCTAGCTGGTGATATTTTGTGTGTTTTCTTTTTTACTTTTAAAAATAGTAATTTATTTTAACCGCTACCAATACCTTAATGCCTCTTAAACACTTCTTTCGAACTAAGATTTTACCCACTGTGTCCTAACAAAAGAGAAATTATGACATATAGAACACAATTCTATAATAATTGGAGATAAAAAAAATACAGTAATTGTTTTATTACTTTTAATTTTATTGCCCCCTCCCTGCTTCACTGTTACGAATACATTAATACATAAATCAGAGCGTACCCAGGGGAGGTGCAAAGGGACATATGCACCCCAAGATGTGTTTTTAATTAATATTTATTAAAAAAAATTCTTTCATACTATTTCTATTATCTTTCTTAAATTGCCCTAATTTTCTAATTTTTATAACTTTGTAACAGTGTAACTGATTTAAATTAGTTGATTTAAATCAGTTGATTTTTTTGAAAAAAATCATTGTTTTAAATCATTTTGTTTCACTTCTTTTAAAATCTATATTCCAAAGGCAGGAGAATTGGGAACCAGTCAACACAGTAATACCAATAAGTAAATAAGTGTCAATAGATAGCATGTATTTTACAAGAATTGAGGGGTTGTTAGCAGAAAGTATGGAGTAGGGGTAAGTGCGATGACTAGTTATGACTGGTGGAATTCATTTTATGTAAAGGGATGTAAAGAGAGTATTACAGAACTGGAAATCCAGTTTGTCTACCAAACGACAACAGCCGTGGCTTCGTCTGCTGGAATGGAAAGACAGTTTTCTTCTTTTGGTATTGTTCATTCTAGCCTTCGTTGCGAATTAGGAATGGATAAAGCATAGAAACTAGTGTTTTTATTGAAACAGTTAAATCCATCATTCGGTGCTTAAAAAAATATTGAAATAATTGTGATTTTTTTAAAAATAAATTTTGTTTGCTTTTTTAAAAGAATATTTAATTTGTTCTTTAAATTGACATCTTTTTCAGTTTTCACTATCCCCTTACAAAATGATGGAATGTATTTAGATTAAAATTTATATATTTAATTTTAGGTAGTCAGTGTGTAGAATGTACTAGATAGATAAGATGTTACTTCTTATAACAAACTATTCTACGTATATTGCAAAAAGACAACAATTAAAATTAGTATGCAGAATTTAAAAAAAAAAAAAATCCGATTTAAATCAGAAAATCTGATTTAAATCAAATAAATCTGATTTTTTTTTAAAATCATGATTTTTTTTCCAACCCTTGTTGGTGAAAATGATATCAGTGTGTGAATAGTTTTACAACGGAGAAATTTGATTGATATCATATGTATTCTTTTGTTTTTACATAATTGATAATCCTAAATTAAATGAGTCTATTTTTACATGGCAATTATAGGCACCTATATAAGAGAATTTAGGAGGGGAGGGGGGTCTGAGATAAAAATGTGCGTATGTATTGCATATTTAAGTGTTACATTTAGTTTAAAGAACTGACTTTACAAAATGGGGGGGGCACTTTTCTTATGGTAGCCTTTGTTGACAATGAAGATATGCCCCCCCCCCCCAAAAAAAAAAAAATTATTTTCTGAGTACGCCACTGACAGAAATATAATATTAATAGACTAGCACATAGCCCGTCATATGACGGGATCACTAAAAATTTTAATTTTCCAGAATTGTAAAGTACCCTATGAGGCAGGTATAAAAATAGTTTGGTTTTTTGACTGAGAATGATCTAGTACACGCTCAATAATTTATCTTTATACTCCTCTAAAGTCTCCCGATACTGTGAATGCCGTTTAGAATCAACGTCGAATTTATTTAGAAAGATAATTCAAAGGAATGGAACTATCGCGTCCACTACACCCTGGAGGTAGATAGAATTTGCTGTTTATACCGGCTATAAAATCTTCATTGCATCAAAAAAAATAATCGATGATTCAATTTAAAATTATCACATATGTACCTAATCTATTATTTAATCCAAATATAAACGCAAATCTTTGACGTCCTATCTAAGTTCAGTGATAAAACGTACACAAAATAATGCAGACGATATTTAAATAATTTAAAATAAGAAATGATTAAAGGAGATGGAATGGTGTCATAATGCGAGGAACAACGTTATTTTTATTATTTTTACTCATTTATTATGTAATAAATTGAATCGTCTGCTCTTAACCGGGGAAAATAGAGCTCGAAATAATGGCATAGAACTCTCGGAAAGGGGGAGAGGGGTCGATTTCGAACTTTTTAAAGAAGACAGCAGTTTTCGCTGTGACATGAAGCCTATTTATACCAATTTACTTTAGAATAGGATTCGATAGTTTAGGAGAAGATAAACTTAACTCGCTTTGAATTTTGCTAACCCTAACTCATCACGAATCCAATATGGATGCCTCTATTCGTTCCGGGTTCAACCGCTGCATAAATTCGAGGACAGATAACTTAGGCTGTTATTATATAGGAGTTGATAGAGGTAATAATTTGAATTCCTTATAAATTATCAAAAGTTCCAAAATATCTATTTTGACCATTCTTTTGTGCTTCAGTACATCGTAAAAGGTTACGGTGATCATTACGATAGTTCTACTGACTGGAGAAAAAAAAAGAGAGTTTTATCGTTTTAAATTTCGAAGAAATTTAAAACGATAAAAAAGTTTATAAAAATACGAATTTCAAAATTTCCTGCTTCTAATCCGCGGATTATCCGTTAAAAAACTTTTCATTTTCTTCTAATGCGTATTATACGCCGCCGCGTATTATCTGCTGTTAAAAATTATTTTTATAATAAAATTTACAAATATCTTTCCAAAAGAATAATGAATGGCAGCCCCTGCTCATATTTACACAGAATTTTTTTTTTTTTATGAGGATAAAAGAAAATTAGCCAAGGACACAGCAGTTTGTATGAAAGTACCCTGTTAAATTAATTTTTTTTTTCGTTTTGTATATTTATTTCTATCAAGAAATAACACTTGTATAATCTGAAATAGCGGCGTTTTGTTGCATTCTCCATTTTTTTCCATTTTCAGTTCGCCAGATGGCGCCATAACTGCAGTTTAGAATTTTAATACAGAACGCAAATAACCATATTAAATTAAAATAAAAGGGTACAGATGCATTATAGACGCCGTGTTTTCTTGTCGCCAAATTTGGCGATTTTTGGGAGACGATGAGTGGGTTGGTGTGTTTGCCCTGACTTGATTGTGGAGTATGGCAGTCCTAATGCGTTCTTGCACCCCATTGATACACGTGATTTCTGACGTCAGTATCCAACACTATTCCAGAAATTTGCATCTTAGCTGTTCTTTTGGGTTACAGTCTCCTAGGTCAGGTTGTATATTTTTTTGTTCTTATCATTTTCTGGGATTTAGTAATTTAGTTATGACGAATGTAGTTATTTCGGTTCTTACTATTTTTGAAATTGTTAAAAACTATCAGGATATTCTAAATTAAACAAGATGGTTTGGTTTGGAACATTTCTGTTTTGTTCTTATTTTCTGGTATTTAGTTAGACGGTACCGGCGTCTATAATGCATGTGTTCCATAAATAGATGCATTTTAAGAATTCTCAATTTTAACATTTTTTTTAAATTTAAATATGCGTTTGAATAATTTATTTGTATCGTTGTTTCTGTACTGATTAATGTAAATTTTTAGATATATTCTTACTCTTGTTAAGTAGAAAATTCTTTAAGTCTATCAAATTTTCCCTTTGTTTAATTACTTTTTTAATTTAAAAAAAAATGTTATCATTAAATAAAAATTTAGTTTAATTTTTTAAACTAAAAGATATAACACTTTTTCCCATATATGCCTTTCATTTCTGTGAAACACATGGAATTAAAGTGGAAATTTAATCTGCGTATTATACGCCGGAAATTAAGCTAATAAACAGCTTATTGACATTTCTCACATTACATGTATAACTATCCATACTATATTGATAATTGAACGATGTAATGAAGAATGTTGTGGAATTTGGCATCATTAGGCTACAACTTTATTAATTTTTTTTATTATTATTACGTGTATTATCTATAGCAGTGGTTCTAAAACTTTATTTGAAAACATTTATTACAACTAGGTGCAAAGCAACTAGTTTTACAATTTCCGAATTGTAGCTTGTTCGGGGGCACCTGGGCTTCAGCCGAATCCCCGACGGTGAAGTGAGAATTATTCTGCAGGGTGTGCATCATGAAGTATACAAATACATTAGAGGTGAAAATAATTTAACTGAGTAAAGTCTTAAAGTACACTTAAGAGTCGAAACATTATGACCACATCTACATTTTGCAATGAACTCACCTGGATGACGTGGAAGACTCGTGATCAGGTGGAAGGGGTATTGAACTGCTGCTGGAGAGTCTGAAGAATCATTCTTTCACTTACTTCTGTGTGTGACTGGAAAGGCTGAGGATTGAAGCGATTTTGATAGAGGGCAGACTGTAATGGCTCGAAGGCTCGGAACAAGTATTTCCGAAAGTGCACGACTCGTGGGTTGTTTGCGATCTACAGTTGTTAGAACTTGTGCAAAGTGGATGAATGACAGTGAAACCAACAGTAGACGACAGGGTGTTGGACGTCCACACGCTATCAAAGAAAAAGGTCTTGCATGGCGAAGCAGAACCAGAGCCAGACAGTGGTTCAGCTGACAACAATTCAGGCCCAAGTAGAATAGTATCGGAGCACACTTTTGGATAGGGGGCTACGCAGCAAACGTCCCACTCGTGTTCCTTTACTGACCACGCGTCGTCACCAACTGCGTCTACGCTGGGCCCGGGGACACCGCGACTGGTCCAAGGATCAGCGGAACAGAGTTGCCTGGTGAGACGAATCACGGTTTGTCATTCATCACGCCGATGGCTGTGTCAGGATATGCCGTCTTCCAGGCGACCAGTTGCAATACAATAGGTCATAGACAGGCCGGTGGCGTCGGTATTATGTTTTGGGGACGTTCTCTTCGACGTCTCTGGGACCCGTGGTTGTGGTAGAGCAGACCACGAATGCTACAGGGTATCTGAACATCACTGCGGACCAGTGGCACCCTTACATGGCCACTGTTTTTCCAGCTGGAAATGGAATGTTCCAACAGGACAACGCCCCGTGTCACGAGGCTAAAATTGTGTCGGAGTGGTTCGAGGAAATCTTAGGTGTATTAGTGCTGTCACTTTTGCTAATTTTTTTGATGTACCAAGTTGCAATTTTTATAGTCCCTATTTTTGTATTACCTAACTGTGTTTTTTTTTTTTAGCATCATGTTGTTGAATCTATGTATTGCTGCTAACCATACCAATTGGTCATTGTCAAGGTTTAGACTAATTATCCTTTAATTAGACAACGCGTTGGTTACTCATTTTTTATGAGAACATTCTCACCTCCTCGCTCTCTTGTGAGCTGGAGCGTATTAAATTCTCGTTTGGATTACTTTTTGCCTCGAGGCCTAAATTTATATTTTGATCTTCTTACGTTCGGAGGTTAAAGTGAAGACTTTCCACTCCGTTTGCCCCAATTACCTTGACATAATAATAATTCACCTTACTTAAGCCACCAATGTCAGATTGCAAATGTTAAAGTAGTCAGCATTTAAATATTTTTTTGTTCCTTAAAAACATGGTGCTTTAATGTAATTTTTCTACTAATAAAGATTTTAAAGTATCACATTCTTATACAATTTTTAAAAGTTATATACAATGCAGACACAAAAGTCAAAATTTTGGGAAAAAAGAAGGAAAAAAATGCAAAAAAGAGGAAGTTAAATAATTATTAAAAATTAATGTTCTGATTTACTTAATGCAAATACAAGTGCCTAAATATGAAATATGGAAGTATCTATATAACATTTTATCAATATAAACAAGTACTCAAGTTCCTAGTAAAAAAATATTTAAAATAGATTCAAATGAGATGCTTCTTCAATGTGCCTAATTAAAAAGATAAATAACTTTAAGGAACCATATTGTTTGCTGTGCTTGAACCTTTAAGAAAAAGGCTAGATCTCAGAAAATTATGACGTATAAGATTTACATAAGATTACATATTATCTTATATAAGATTTATAAAAATAGTATCTTTAATGATTTTAATTGACTAAAACCAAACAACTGAACGATTGAATATAGAATGACCAAAAATATAGACATATTCAAAACTAGTTTTGTCTTTAGTTATTACTTACTATTTTAATACTGAATTAATTTATAATCTTCTACAGACGTGATCCCAGAATCAAGATAGTTTAAGGAATTTCTTTGTCCAGTACAGAGAAAAACATTTTCATTCCTTGAGCGGCTAGACAAGAAGTTATTAATTTCATGCACTTTACTTTTAAATCTAGACACATATATTTAAATCTGTTTTCATAACTGCAAAAAGTTTTATAAATAATGAATTCATAAAAACTTAGTAAATGACTGAAAAAAAGGATCCTTCTACCTCATTCCTAAGATTCACTATAAATGTATAAAATGGAGATTCGCCATTTATGGATAAATTAGCATTGTAAACAAAAGGAAAATCATGAGATCAAAAGTTTCATTTGTTATAAGCTGGTTTCTTAAAATAGGGATTTCAACAGTACATCAATAATTTAAAAGTTGTTTCAAATAGCAAAGCTTTAAAAATGCACTTCTAAACAGAACTTGAAAAAACAGCAAAATTTGTTATTAACTAGTTTGTAAAATTCTTAAAATTTTTCTTACATTGATTTATAATTAATATTTAAAAAATACAGTATAAGTTTCATTTTTTTAAAAGGATAATTAAAAAAATTATAATAGTAGCAGACCCAGAAGTTAAATATTAAAGGAAAAAAGGATGAAAATGAAGAAGGAAAAACAGAAAGTAAAGAACAATTTAAAAATATTTATTTGATTTACATAATGCAAAAACAAGTACCTAAGTATGAAATATACCAGAAGCTAAATAATTTTTACTAATATAAACAATTACTCGAGACTACTAATAAAAAAAATGTTCAAAACGCGATTCAAATCAGAAGTTTCTCAAATATCGTATTTTTTTTTAAGTCTAATATAAATGCGCATTTTAGATATCACATTTTTAGAAGGCATTTCTATAAACAATTTTTTAATTTTGTGACTGTAGAATTTCTATACCTTAATAGTTTGTAAAGATACAATAATTATCATTAAATTTAATTTTAATCAATGTCTAGAAACGCATGATTTAAATAACATATACACTGTATGAGGCTATTTTTTTAAGTGGACGATTAAAAAAGATTTTTTTTTAAATAGTAAAATTTCAGGACGATGATCGAATAAGGACGAGCTTTCTTTCGGTATCTGAGCAAGTGAGTACGAATTCTACTTTAGACTAACAGATTTATAGCCATTTAGTTTAATTTAGTTTGGTCTGAGAGCGTTAGAGTTTACTTTTTTGTTACCCGAAGGCTAAAGTACGATTCTGAACGGCTGCGAACAAAGCAGCGGGATTCGAACCCGTAGCTGCGTCCTACCGATACAGTTGTAGGGCTGACTTTTATCGGGATTGCCGTTAAAAGTAACGATTTTTCATTAGCAAATTTTGTCATCAACTTCAATACACATGCGAAACTTAGCAACAAAAAAAAAGTTGCGGATTTTAGAACATTAATTAACTTCCGTGCATATCCAAAATTCTGTAAGTTATTTGCAACAGTGTCATTTTCTCACAGACACTGTCCATAGAACAAAAATTCAGTCAATAAGATGAAGTACCGTTAGAAATAACTATAGGAGGGATTGAAATTTTAATGCTGTTACCGCGATATTAAAAAAATATCGATATAAAAAACAGTATTACGGTCGGTCTACATGTACGTGCTTTCGGGGGTTATGTATAAAGAAAGTACGTAGGCTGTTAAAACATACTTCTACCGATGTTCCGGAACTGAAATAAAAAAAAAAAAAGTTGTTTTTCACCAAAAACTTACAATTACGGTTTAGATATACTATTATAAATAGAACCACACAAGTTCTGTTTCATATATACCGCGTCACACGGCTTTTTGACCTTGAAGCACGTGTTGCGAGAATCAACTGATAACGCTTCTCTCCTGCTCTTTGTCAGAATAAAATTGTGGACGCAGCAATTAAAAAAATGAGAAAAGGGAAGAAATCTTTCAGATTATCGTCAAAATTTAAATATATGTGAAATAAAAAAATAGCTCCTTCCTTTATTTTTTTTTTTTAATTTCCGAAAAAAATCTGTTTAACAATCTCTGTTTTTCATTGAACAAACCCACAAAAATGTTCATATTAGAATCATCCCTGAATGAGGAACTTGTTTCGTTATTTTTTGTAATTGGACTTTTAACAAATTTTGCTCCAAATTACATTTCCAATTCCGATGCACCTCCCCCCGGCGTGCAGCAGCCACTTACGGTACTTATCAGTATCAATTTCTGGAAACTCGCTCAAGGTCAGTTGTTGTGGACAGAAGAGCACTCCCTCTTCCTCTCCCCCCTCGCCCTATAGCTATTCTTTGATGACTAGCCTACATCACCTTCGACTGCTCACCAACGTCCCCTTTCCCTTTTCTTTCCTTTAACGGGAAATTGCTATAAACTGTACGCTGGCGAAAGATAACTAACAAACTCTGAGTAGCGGGATCGTTGTTACAAAAGATGGGAAAATGATTTTTGGAGCCAAAATTTTTTTTTGTTTCGGAGCAGTCTGGCGCAATTTATCTAAATAATTATAGTTTTGGAGCAGAATGGCACAAAGGTGTTGTTGCACCTGTTCCACCCCTGCCTCAGTGCGTATGGTTGAAATCAATAGATTCTGAAAAGCGAAAATATAGAATTTTATAACTTTTCTAAAGGATTTTAGCTTCTAGAAAATTATATCAAATTTTATAGTTTTTTTTCTAAAATATTTGTTTAAAACTGTGGACAAATTTCGAGATTAAATAAAGAATCCGGTTAGTTTTGTTTAACAGCTAAAGCTTTTCGTATGCAATTGACATTCAACATTCATCTAAGAATTACAGAAAAATATTTCAACTTTTCATCTCACGAATGCAGTCGTACTTTGTAATTTTCCCATTTGCAAAGTATCTTTTATTCAATATATAAATGTTTCAATCGAAAACGAAATAATTTTTAAACATTTAATTGGAGTTTTAGAAACTTGATTATTCTATGACCGAAACTTAAAAATACATTATAACCTATACCTTTAAATGAAATTCAAAGTATCCTACATTTTATTACGCGTTTTTAGTCTAGATGTAAACAACTATTTCAGTGGAATAACCTTAAACACGTGATTTCTTTGTATTCTGCATTTGAAATTTGTTTGTGGCAGATCTGCCTTGATGTCAACCAAAATAACTGACATTAATGTCGGACTCACAATCGGTAAAAATTCAAGGATCATCTCTTATTCTGCCAAAGGAACTTTAGTTCCCATACATACTCCTCCTTATATGCAGAACATAAATTATCCACTCCCATAAAAAAGGAAAATTAGTTTTTAGAGTAGATATGATACACGCCGAAATTCGCCGGAGACGAGGTCTTACTCGTCCTTGACCGAGTTGAGTTGTTGTCGGCATTGGAATTTGTTTACATTTAGGAACATTCTGTATAAGTTCACACTTCTTCCATAGCTAGTGTAATATTAGTATTCAAACATGTTTAGCGTATTTCGATATTTCTGTCAAATCCTGAAGCATGAGTGCGTGTATGTGTATATTTATTAAAAGTAAATTATTATTACTAAACTATTTATTAATATATATTTAATCACCCCGGCGCAACAGCCCCTAAGGGCGCCAGGGCTTACGGTGCCTATCTCCGTAATCTGCATTTTACGTATAGTCGTACACAGAAAATACAGC
>JAGEOH010001231.1:0-25000 GCA_032207245.1 Pardosa pseudoannulata
AGGCCGCGATGGCCACTTTATCCTCATCCTTAGAGGCGTCAGTAGCAATTAAAATGCACTCAGGCTGATAATTATTGATGAACTCCGTCTATAAGGCCACAACAGTTGCATTTAAGAGATTTTTATTTTGAAAAGCAAGGTCCTCAGTAATAATCTCCATTTGAATACAACAAAGGTACCTGCCTGGGTCCAAGAAGTAGGTTGACCTCAAGTGATACTCTTCCAGGGTCTCGTTCATGTCTTGCAGAACTTTTGGGTTATTGAGTACATTTCTTAAGGTGCTCTTGTGGAGGTTATCATATAACAGAGATTTTGTACGTAGCTCGAGTTGTTTGAGGAAAAAGCATTTAGTGAGATGGCGGATACGGCATATAATGCTATTTTGGTGGACTTCAGCCTGTATCACAGGAATTGGCTTTCACCGGAGAAGACCAGTGGCTAGACGGAGGCCAGTGGAATACGGAGTTTCCATGGTGTTTGCATCTTTCTTCGAAGACTGGGTATACATGAAACTACAGTAGTCGAAAACGCTATGTATCACAGCATTAACGATTAGGATAAGGGTTCGACTCGTATCTCCACGAGTTTTATAAACCAACCCTTTTAGCATATTTAACTGGCGGTAGGTTTTCTCCCGCAGATGATGTATCTGAGAAGCCAGAGACATATTAAAGATCAGAAAGCATCCCAAAACTTTGATACTCTTACTCCACGGGATAGTGTAGCCGGCAGTACGTCATTCAGGACAAGGAAATCTGCCCTAGAAAAATTAATGGCTGCGCCAATAGTCACACCACATTACGATGTTATCAAGAGCAGTTTGTAAATCCAATAGCTTACAGTAGAATGGCGTCAGCGTATGTCAAAATAGTAACCCGGGCCGGGGTCCTATCTAAAATATCCTGCATGTATACACAAAAAAGAAACGGGGACAGCACGCTACCCTGGAGAATACCAGTTTTAACTTTGTGAGAGAGATAGATGTGATTACACCAATTCACTTTAATCTCCCTATCGTAAAACCAATTTGTAATCTATAATAGTGTATTCCCTCCAATACAAATAGAGGCTAATTTGTAGATCAATCCAAATGGAATCATAAACTTTCTCAATGTCTAAGTTTGCAAGAAGAAAATATTTCTTATTCAGATGAGCGCCCAAGATATCGAGATACAGCTTGGCCAGAACAGTTTGGCAATCCCTATTAGGAAGAAAGCCTCCGAAATCGGGAGGAAAAACATTGTTGCTAGTAGCCCCGAGAGTGAGACGGAGGAGAATAATGCGTTCAAAGATTTTACACCAAACCGAAGTAAGGGCAATCCGCCTGTAAGAGCTAATCAGTGTACTGGGTTTATTAGGCTTCAGAATAGGAAGAATAATTGCAGAGCGCCACTGAGGTGGTACGTAGGCTTTACCAAGGAAGTCATTAAACAGGTGAACAATATTGCACAGATTGTCACCATCAATGTGTTTAATCAGCTTTAGGGAGATGCCGTTTTCCCCCGGAGCAGTGGATTTCGCAGCTTTGATAGCTCTCTGGAGCTCAAGAATATCAATAGCGTCGTCTAACTGAGCATCTGTATTAGTTAAGGTGTAAGGAAGGGAAGGATGTTTGTTTTGGGGTAGAAATTCTGTCCAAATAAAGCAGCTTGGTGGTGGGGGCAAGTAATACTAACACCACGATACAGGAGAGTCCCACCAGAAGCCTGCCTATTTTCTTGCTTCTTAAGAGTTCTATAAATAATCTGTATGCTGTTTTACCTATTACAGAGATTATTTCAGTAGTTCTGAATACTGCTCTTTATGTGACACCGTAGGATATTAGAAATATTTTTATATTTCATCCAGTGATCACGGGAAAAAACGCTTAGCCAGCCGATAGAGCTTTTTTTCTGCCCCAAGACCCAAGAGCTACTAGAGTTTTACCTCTGTAGGTAAGAAGTTCCAGTGACCCTGTGATAATGTCTATTATCCGAGATAGCCTGTTTACATGGAGATATGAGATCGGAATATGAATTCAGATTATGATATTTCATGCACTCGTTCAAGTCACCGCCAACCCTGGACCAGTTAGTCCGAAGACGAAATACACCAGAAACCCGCAGAGCGTACGGACCATGAAGCTGCAGGAAAATCGAGACGATGATCAAAGTCAAAACTGTCAGAGTGAACATAAAATTGGACTAAAGATATCAAATCAGGAGAAACGATCGCAAGATCAAGAACAGAAGGTAAATTGCTAGCCATGAAACGGGTAGGAATGTCCATGTTTACAATGCAAAGATCATTCCCAGCAACCCAATCAAGAAACTGATTAACCGGAGCCAGGCCGTAGCTACCCCGTTTAAGGAGGTTTAAATTCAGGTTACTCATAATAATAAACGGTGGTTCAATATTATCAAACGGGGAACTGGAGTAAACAAGATCAAAGCTGTACCTTGGGCTATAGATATTGATAACAGTAAGCGAAGTATTATTAATCTAAACTTTCACAGCGACGTGTTTAATAGCAGAGAACTGAATGGACAGAGAAAGATACAACGAAGTGATACTGCACTGAACTGCGGTAAGGACGCCACCCCCATCGCCCCCTAGGCAATCCTTAAGATACAGAACCTTTTGGTCAAAGAAAAAATAAAGATCCGGGTTAAGAAAAGTTTCCTGAGCAAGCAGAACATGGACAGAAGCAAAGATAGGGCATTTAAGCCAAGCAGCCCCGGCACGAAGGCCACGAACGTTGCATGACAGAAAGGAAAAACTAGATATAAAAAATAAAAAAACCCAGATTGACTCACCCCTTAAGAGGAAGGTCCGTCCCGGCCGCCACACTCAAAAGGGGGAAGGGGGCCATAGTAGGGCAAGGGCTACCTTGGGAACAAAGTCCAGAGTAATCCATCAACTCAAAATCCCTATCAGAGGGGGATAAGGGGGAAGAAGGCAAAACATCCCGTGACATTTTCTTTTTTCTCTTCTCACTTTTTTGAGTAGCACTCTGTGGTGCCGTAGGAAAAAACTTTTGTAATATATTTGTGAACAATGATGTCATTATTTCAATGACTTAATTATTTCACAAATAATTTCACTGGAACGCTGTGCGCAAAACAGATACATACAACAATATAAAAGAAAATATTACTTAATATTTTAAACTGTTGAGAGAATATAAATAAATATGTAAATGTTAAGTATTTTTATAATATTGCATTATTAGGAAATTTAATTTAAAAAAAAAGAGAATATCAGTTGCATGATTCTATTGTATGTATGATATTTCTTAAAGCATGGATCAACACATAGTTCTGCCTTGCATATTTTGCATCCTTTTTTTTTCACTTTTATAAAACATTTGTCTTAGTTAGTTTTAATCAAAAATCGTTAACATCATATCTTCAACGTCAAAATACTACCGTCACGCAGTCCGTCTGAGCACACCATAATCATATATTATAGTATTTCATTTCATGGATCGATTCTTGAAACGAAACATAAGTTTGCAAGAAAGATAATTTCCTTATCACGAATTTGGTATATCAAATTGTTAGGCTAGAAACAAAAATTGACGATAAAAATCATGACTCTAGCTTTCAGGCCAACCTAAGTAGATCAAATTTTCAGCATTCGAACTTCTCGAGTGTATAAAAATGAACTGACGTAGGTGACTGTCAGAATTTTTCGAATTTATAATTTTGTCTTTGAAGATTGGCAACAGTGATGAGACATAACAGTTGTTTTGGTTAGGGAAAGAGACCGGCGTAGTGCAATCGACTCGTTCGTAAGTGAATTCACGTGTTCTGCAAATTCAACGTAAGTAATACTTCGCATACAATTTAATTTGGTTCATTTATTCATTCTGATCGTATTTGAGCTGTAACAAACTCTTATTTCAAACTTCTTTGTTTCACAATTAATTTAAGTGAGAAACAGATGCACGTATGTTTCCAATCCACGTTAAATTTTATTCCTTACTGCCATGATTTGTTGTCTTTGTACTATATCCCTAGTTTCTTTCTTTATTTCATTAATCAGTCATTAGATAATTTAATCCATCTGTTTTATTATTCTTTACTTAAGAATGATGATCTCATTCTTGTATCTTAAAAGTGTATTCACTTTTGTAGATTAAAATTTGACTTTATTTTATTTTGTAAAATTTTTTGAAGGAGTACTGTAGTCAGCTAAATTACTCACTCAGACAGTGTGAAACTCTATTTCATTTTAAATGGTTTCATTTAATTCCGTAAAAAGCAGCAATGCATTTGCCTGTAGATTTCATGAATTAAGTTTAAAATGTTATTTTGTAGATAAATATTGGTAGGAAGATATTTCTTTTCTTATTCAGCCGATTTTTTTCCCTTTCAATTGCTTTAACACATATCCTCTAAATTCTTATGGATTATCCATGATTTGTTCAGAAAATAAGTAGTACATAATTGCGGAAAATGCTAGAAATTCAGTGAGTTTTATTCCATTGTCAAATACTGAAAAAAATCATGAATTTTTTAAAAGAATAAAAAAATTATTATTTTTTCATACAAATCGGATTCCTTTGATTTTTTTTAATATTTTAATTGTTTTTATGTTTTTTTGCAATATACGTAGAATAGTTTGTTATAAGAAGTAACATCTATCTAGTATATTCTACGCACTAATTACCTAAAATTAAATATATAATTTTTAATCTAAATGCATTCCATTATTTTGTAATTGGATAGTGCAAACTAAATAAGATGTAAATTTAAAAAACAAATTAAATATTCTTTTAATGCAAACTATTTATTTAAAAAAACATATCAATTATTTCAATATTTTTTAAGCACTGAATTATGGATTTAATTGTTTCAATAAAAACACTAGCTTTGATGCTTTATCCACTCCTAATTGGTTATGAAGGCTAGAATGAACAATACCAAAAGAAGAAAACTGTCTTTCCATTCCAGCAGATGAAGCTACAGCTGTTATTATTTGGTAGACAAACTGAATTTTAAGTTCTGTAATACTCTCTTTACTTCCCATTACATAGCATGAATTCCACCTGTCATAATCAATCATTGTACTACCCCTACTACATACTTTCTGATAACAATCCCTGAATTCTTGGAAAGCACATGCTGTCTATTTACACTTATTTACTTATTGGTATTACTGTGCTGACTGATTCCTAATTCTCCTGTCTTTGGAATATAGGTTTTAAAAGAAGTGAAAAAAATTATTTAAATCAATGATTTTTTCAAAAAAATTAACTGATTTAAATCAAGATTTAATCATGATTTAAATCATGCCAACCCAGTTGTGTTGATATGAGTGTTGTCAAGATAAAGATCAATGAGAGCTTGAATTAGCACTCTATCAGAATGGTGCATTATCTCCAGTCATCCTAGAATATATTTACTCCTATAATCAGGGTTGGCATGATTTAAATCATTTTTTTCATTTATTTTAAAACCTATATTTCAAAGACAGGAGAATTGGGAATCAGTCAGTACAGTAATACCAATAAGTAAAAAATAAAGTAATTAGATAGCATGTGCTTTCCAAGAATTTAGGGGTTGTTATCAGAAAGTATGTAGCAGGGGTAGTACAATTATTGATTATGACAGGTGAAATTCATGTTATGTAATGGGAGGTAAAGAGAGTATTACAGAACTGGAAATCTAGTTTGTCTACCAAATAACAACAGCCATGGCTTCAACTGCTAGAATAGAAAGACAGTTTTCTTTTTCTGGTATTGTTCATTCTAGACTTCATAACAAATTAGGAGTGGATAAAGCATCAAAGCCAGTGTTTTGATGCTTTATCCACCCCTTTTTTTTTTTCATAATATTACTGCCATTGAGGTACACATATACAAGTAAAAACATGGTTTCAGCGCACCTGGAAAGTCATGGAAAATCATGGATTTAGACAATGGATTAATTTTGTCATGGAAAGTCTTGATTTTTCAAGTAAAATGAGTAAAAGTCATGGATCCGCTAAACTACCAATTAAAAAAATGCATTGAATTGTGTACTTGTCATTTGGCTGAAGTTACTGAGTTTGGTATGTATGTATTATCCTATTGACCATATTGCCAAGTAAAATTTCTTCACCAAGGACACTCAAAGCAAGAAAGCTTAATGGGTGGGTAAATGTATATTATTCTTTTTTTTTTCTTAAATTGTAGATTAAAATTTTATTAATAATAATTATTTTTTAATAAAAATTAGTTAAGATTTTTACACAAAATATAAGTTTATCTCTAGGGATATTGTATATAAACATTATAGGGTTATATTTGGCTATTATTCATGGTCACCTGGATAATACCAAACTACCCTGAATTCAAATTGGAAACATTTTGATTGAAAAATTGCTATATGATTAAACTTAGGTATGTAGATACAACAATTTATTTTTATGTATATGAGTTTATTAACACTTATAAAGGAAGTTTATAGTTTTTTTATGATAAAATTCCTGTAATTTTTCTAAAAGCATATATTTTATTTGTATGTACATCAGAAGTTTTATTCATATATACTTTAACGAAAGCTTTTTAAAGTCATGGAAAATGATCTGCTAAATCAGGGAAAGTCATGAAAAGTCATGAATTTGAAAAATTTTATTTTGGCAGATACCCTGTAAAAAAGTATACAAATACATTTTTATCTTAAGCAATAATGAGTCAGAATATTTAATAAAACAATGTTAAAAACAATGAATTTAGGAAAATGTTTTTATTAAAACATTTTCCAAAGTATTCCGAGTATTGATACAGGATTTACAGTCTTGTTAATTACTTTGGATGTGAAATATTTTAAAAACATCACTACGATGATAAAAAAGGAATAGCCATTTTGACCTAAACATTAAACAAAAGGGAAAATTTTAATACTTTTTGGACAAAATTTAAACATTCTTTTATCAGTTGTTCCGACATTGGTTTCAGCATCATTTTTTATATTATGCCTATTTCAAAAACGATCATTTATGCTTATTTGTTTTTATCTCTTGCTGATCCCCATAATTCAACAATAGTTTTTGGTATGGAAACGGATAAAACATGTATTAAAAAACTGATAAATGTAGGTATTTCAGTTTTTAATGCATTTATAGCTTGCTCTAATGAAGATTAGATTTGATTTCAATAAACATTGCATTCCATTTCGAATTCTACCTTTGCCACAATCATTCCTTCTTTCTATATGTTACAAAAAAATGTAGATTAATGTTTTTTCAGTTACATTCCGCAACCCTTGAATGTTCTGTGACATGCGTCACTGATTTTGACACATACTGCTTTGGGGCTAAGAATAAACACATCTTTTATCACCCCATAGTGAGCAAACCATGTGATTTTATTCTCGAATGACTTAATTTTCATCAGTTTTGGAAGGCAAGAGTGAATCTTGATTATTTTGGAATGTACAGTCTAATTAACCTTTTAATTAGACCGTGAATTGTTTAGTTATAGCTTCATATGAGAATAAACTCTATTCTCGCTTACTTTTTTAATCTTTTGATTAGAAGGTTATTGCAAAAGAGCAAAATAACATATTTGGGAACTGTATATTGATGTACCAAATTGTTTTGATCTTTTTTGTTCAGAGGTTAAAGGTGTGAATTTTATACTACTTGGTATTCCACAAAACTAATACCTTGACTTTGACCTTGATCACTTAAAACAACTGAAAATTGTTGCCAGTATAATGAAAATAAGCCTTTAATTTAGCATTAGTTTTGAAAAACAGGTTAAAAAAATTTAAGCCAGAAAACACTTCTTTTTGTAATATTTTATGGCTGGGAAATTAGATATTAAACAATGAGTTATAAAAATGGAGAATTTTTGATATCTATATTATGGGTAATAGTTTTGATATGTTACACATATATATATATATATATATATATATATATATATATATAATGTGTACATGTGTATTTCTGCAGTGTCACACATGGTGTAGGTAAATGCATGTTCATTAATATATATATATATATATATTAATGGCCAAGGTTGAGCGATTTAAATCAGTTGATTTAAAAAAAAATCAATGATTTAAATCAATTTTTAAAAATTGAATTTTTAAAAGAAAGCTGTTAGTAATAAGCACAATAAGAAAATATTGACAACCCAGAGTTGCTCCCAGATGGTTTCAGGAGGCTGCTGCACCCTGCCTGTCCTTGTATTATTAAAATAGCACCTTAAATATTTTAGGAATAACCACTTTGTTAATTCCAAATATAAACAAGAAGGTAAATTAAAACTAGTTTTGCCATGTGATGTGAGCTGGAATACAATGGTAGATTCATTTACCAAATACATAACAAACTGGTCTGTTCTCTTGAAAATTTGGACTGAAAAGAAATGCAGAAAATCTTTTAAAACGATTGGAACCTATTGCTGAAGCTGTACATATTTGGAAAATTTTGGAGATTAAATTTAAAGATGTGGATAATGATAAATCCAATTTAACACCTTTTAATAAGCAATACCAGTAAGCGCTGGGAGCTTTCCATTTCTTAGCTTAAGTAAACCCTTGTTTTTGTGGAAAAAATCAGACCGATTTGGAAAGGAAAAAATCTTTTACATTTGCAAATGAAAAGTACTCCCCTAAAATTATTCCTGTTCTCATGAAATTCCTTGGAAAATCTGATCCTTTCTATGAATTTCTTTTTAATGAAAAAGTGATTAGTAGGATTTTCCCATTCGATTGGTGGAAAAGTAATTTTTTCTCAAGTAAAAAGAGAAAAATTGATCATCTGGACCAGGCACTTTATCAATTGTTGACTTGGGCATCAACTGCTTCTATTGAGAGAATTTTTTCAACATATGGATTAGTGCAATTTAAACTTTGAAACAGACTTGGAAACGTCAAAGCAGCTAAACTTGTTTTTGTTTATAAATCATTTAACATTTCACCACTGTCACAAAATAAAAAGTTGGTTGTAAAATTTTCATAAAAAGTAAAAATTATTGTGATTACTCAGCCCCAGGGTTGACATGATTTAAATCAGTTGATCTTTTTTTTTTAAAAATCATTTTTAAATCATTTTTTTCACTTCTTTTACAACTTATATTTTCAAAAGACAGGAGAATTGGGAATCAGTCAGCACAGAAATACCAATAAGTAAATAAGTGTATATAGATAGCATGTGTTTTCCAAGAATTTAGGGGTTGTTATCAGAAAGATTGTAGTAGGGATAATACAATGATTATGACTAGTGGAATTCATTTTATGAATTCCACTAGTCATAATTAGTCATTAAAGAGAGGAGGTAAAGAGAGCATTACAGAACTTGAAATCCATTTTATCAAACAAAAAACAACAGCCGTGACTTCATCTGCTAGAATAGAAAGACAGTTTCCTTCTTTTGGTATTGTTCATTCTAGCCTTTGTAACAAATTAGGAGTGGATAAAGCATCGAAACTAGTGTTTTTATTGAAACAGTTAAATCCATAATTCATTGCTTAAAAAAATATTGAAATAATTGTGATTTTTTGTTTTTGTAAATAAATAGTTTGCATTAAATGAATGTTTAATTTGTTCTTTAAATTTACATCTTATTTAGTTTGCACTATCCAATTACAAAATAATAGAATCTATTTAGATTAAAATTTATATATTTAATTTTAGATAATCAGCGTGTAGAATATACTAGATAAGATGTTACTTATAACAAACTATTCCATGTATATTGCAAAAAATATAAAAACACAACAATGGTTAAAATTCAGAAAAAAATCATATAAATCTGATTTAAATAAAAAAAATCTGATTTTTTTGATTTTCTTAAAAAAATCATAATTTTTTTCCAACCCTGCTCAGCCCTTAGTCTACCCTTATCTTTCTAATAATTCTATAGTTAAAAGAGTAAAATGTATAAATTAACGGGAAGCATCCTTATTTAAATTATGATATAGATAATTAAAACAAGCATAAACCCCTACATTACAAGTAATTATTTTCTACTGATTATGAATTATTCTTATATATTCTATATATTTATTTTAGTTATATGTATTTTTTACTGTATATAAAAAAAAGAATTAATTGATTTAAACATCTAACTTGAACATTTTAATTTGCTTTTATCAAATATTATACTTAAATATATTTAAATTTCAAAAATCTGATTTAAATTAAAAAAATCGGACTGTTTTGATTTTTTTTAAAAAAATCGGGATTTTTTATCAACCCTGTTAATGACTGGTTTATTTGGCTCACTTGCATTAGGAATATTGTGAATTGTGTGATGTAAGTGTCACATAACCTGAAAGACAGTAGTCACAGTTTAGATCGTTAAAGGGGTGAAAAGCAAGGATTCACCACAGGTTTTTCACCTCCAATAGTAGATTTGAAAACTCTTGAGCTGTAATAAGGGTTTTTATATTGGTATCTTTTATGTATCATATTACTGATGCTTGTTGACAGTATAATCCTTAAGGGGTCGTCTCAGGCAGGGTTGGAAAAAAAACATGATTTAAAAAAAAAAAAATTTTTTTAAATCAGATTTATTTGATTTAAATCAGATTTTTTTTTATTTAAATCGGATTTTTTTTTTCCTGAATACTAATTTTAATTGTTGTTTTTATGTTTTTTGCAATATACATAGAATAGTTTGTTATAAGAAGTCACATCTTATCTATCTAGTATATTCTGCACACTGATTACCTAAACTTAAATATATAAATTTTAAACTAAATACATTCTATTATTTTGTCATTGGATAGTGCAAACTCAATAAGATGTCAATTAAAAGAACAAATTAAATATTCTTTTAATGCAAACTATTTATTTAAAAAAACAAATCACAATTATTTTAATATTTTTTTAAGTACCGAATTATGGATTTAATTGTTTCAATAAAAACACTAGCTTTGATGATTTATCCACTCCTCATTGGTTACGAAGGCTAGAATGAACGATACCAAAAGAAGGAAACTGTCTTTCCATTCCAGCAGACGAAGCCACGGCTATTGTTATTTGGTAGACAAACTGGATTTCAGTTCTCTTTACCTCCCATTACATAAAATGAATTCAACCAGTCATAATCAATCATTGTACTACCCCTGCTACATATTTTCTGATAACAACCCCTAAATTCTTGGAAAGCACATGCTATCTATTGACACTTATTTACTTATTGGTATTACTGTGCTGACTGATTCTCAGTTCTCCTGTCTTTGGAATATAGGTTTTAAAAGAAGTGAAAAAAAATGATTTAAATCAATGATTTTTTAAAAAAATCAACTGATTTAAATCATGCCAACCCTGGTCTTAGGTTTTTTTTTTAATTTGTTGATTTAGTTTACTTTTTCATTACACACATATCTATAATGTTAGTATTGTATATTCAAAGCAAGAGGAAATGATTTGCTTTTTTTAAAAAAAGAAAAAAAGAGAAAGGAAAGAGGTGGAAGATTTGAATGTTATTTACTTTCAAAAAATTTTTTTGATAATAGTGGTTTTGTAGCAATGGCTTGCCAATGTATATTTTTTTGGAACAATATTGTTACAAAGTTTAGTGAACTGTTTTGTAATAATGTACATTTCCCCCCCCCTTTTTATATTTCTGGGCCTGTTGGCTTCACTTTCTCCTTTTCTCTTTTTTTTTTAAATATAATTTTTTAATTTTTTTTACTTAACTTCACTTGTGCTGCTTCAGTTGGTATTTTGAAACCAATTTTTAACTACATTCCTGAATAAGAAATGAAATTTTGTACATAGTTTCAATTCCAGTGACAGTATAAAATTCAATGATAACAAATTAGGTAGGAGAAAAAACATCAATTTGATAAATGCAAAAAGCTGTTCAATGTACTTGGAATCCCAGTTGCAGAGATTGTAGACTAGTATTGCCCCCTAGCATCATAACTGAATACTCAAGCAAATTTTTTACTTATTAGTAGATTTTTCCCCTACCAATTATTCTTCACAGCAACCACAAAACTCATATGGAGGTTTACCCTGGTTGCTAGTGTCTTGTCTTGTACTTACCACATCACACAGTCTCTTGCTGGGTAGGGCACCTCCACAGTGTGCATTTTCCAAGACACCTTATACCACAGTTTCCTAACCTGTGGTACACATACTATTGGTGATATGTGAGTTGCTGGTTGATTGCCATTCTCGAATCAACTTAATTACATACACAAAATTTCATCAAAATCAGTCCAGTCAGTTAGGAGTTCTATTACAAACACACAGACAAAAGAATTTTATGTATATATATATATATATATAGTAATAACACCCTGTTCTGGGGTGCTATATTTGCGTGGGACCTGCCTGCCTACTTTACTGTGGTAGATATGTTCGGAGATTCTTTGCTGAGATGCATAACTAAATAAATCCTCCAAAGCTTAGACGAACAACACAAAATATTTATTTACAAAACAAAATGGACAAAAAAGAATTAAAATAAATCAAAATAACATATTCTGAATCATGATTTTTATTTATATTTATTTTGATTCCCAATTTTTAGTTCTTAATTTTTAAAACTTTCAATTTTGTTATAATTTATTTAGTTTTAATTTTCAGTAATGTTTTTTAATCTAACTAATCTTTCTTGTAAATATTTTCTGTTTTAATATTCTAGTTATATGTTTTTAAATGTACTTTTTAACGTCCTCAATTTCTCTGTTATCCTGCAAATTCTTGTTTTCGTTTGTTTTATGTGTTGCAATTAATGCTTCTTATTTGACAAGGTATGTCCAAAGGGGATTTTGCGGCATTAAACTCTAATCAATCAACCAACCACATCAAACAGTACTGTGCTACCCGGCTGATATTATATTTTTTTATTTTTATAGGTCGTCGGAAGTGAGCGAGATGGATTTAAGCAAAGGAGGACACCTTTCCACAACTTCAGAGACGGAAAATCGATTGGACCCCAAGACATCCGACGTAAGCTCTGCGGAGGGAGAAGTCTCTTACTCGACCAAATTGTACGATCGTTTCGAATGGACAGTCCAGGACGTCGTCGCGAAAATGAGCAACGGAAAACTCTGCAGCCCCGAGTTCTGGTCTTACAGCATTCTCTGGCGCATGGCACTCATCAAGAAGGGTACAAAGTCAGGTTGCCACGTCGACCTGCATCTGTGGTGTCATCTGCCTTCGCCCGGAACCAGGTTCCATGTCAGGATAGGGATGAAGAAGTCGAACGGTAGGGACGCCCAGAGGGTCAGCAGTGAAACGGACTTGGATGGGTACCTGGAGGTGCACAAGTTGCTGATTTGGCCACACGGTTCGCTCACGACTTCCAACTTCAAGTACATCTCAAACGCACGCATCATTATCTTCTGCGAACTCTATCCGTCGGGAACGCTGCAAAAGACAACTACAGCGGTGTCTAGTTTCACCAGTAAGTTGCTATACCAGTGCATAAGTGTCAATGTTTTTGATCAGGGGTGGGCAAATACTGTCAATCGCGGACCAAAATGAAATTTTCAAAATGTCTCCCGGGCCGGAGTACTATACCTCGTACGCTGTGCACACACGAATGTTTTGGGTGAAGTTTTTTCCCCTGCCCAAGAAATTTTTTTGGCCAAAAACACTATAAGTATCATTTTAAAGCATTCGGACAGACGAATTTGACAGTTAATAAGAGATAATAGTAATTATAAATTGTCTTACTTAGGTGTATATGCGAACAATTTGTGACCAGTAAAATATGTCACGTCATTTTTAGAGAAATATCATCGATTATATTAAATTAATGGTCATTCAATAAATCAGTTAATGAAAGATTTTATTTTGATATTTATTTATATCTTAACTATTTTATTTTGATCATATTTATTACATTTTTATATTTATATTACATTTTGTAAATAGAATAGTTTTAGTTATTGCGTAACGTGAAATTTGGAATGTTCATTTGGTATTATTTCCTCAAAATTTGGATCTTAATAGCGCGATATGTCATTTGACTATTAATTCTATTTACAACAACACGTGTAATTTGATTATCTCGATATAATCAATTTCCTGCTGACAAAGATTTTTATTACATTTTATTTTGATTAGTCCATTTTTTTAAGGGAAAGACTGGAAACAGACTTCTTATTTGTGTAATTCAATACTATATAGGGGTCTGGTCTAAGCTAAGGTATCACCCTATTTGAACTTTTGGTGGAACCTTACACATTTCACCAAACATATATTATATAACATATAGATTTTAACTACATATCGGTGCTGATAGTAATAAAGTGATAGCTCCGAAAACCTTTTTTTACAGTCTCATCACGTACATGTCTATTTTAATCTATGGCTTAAGCTTAAACATTAGTTTAAGAGCTACTTAAATTTATGATACTTAAATATATAAACTCTTTTGAAAAACAAAACGATCTTTGATATGCCAACTTTTGGCCACATGCTAATGAGTTTTGAAATTTCTGTTTTTAAACTGTTTTGTTACTCCCCAGTTTAACTTAGATCGTGAATATTCGATTTCATAGTATAAGATCTATATAAGCCTATTTCAGATTTCATGGGATGAATAATAAGAGTGATGCATGCAGTTGAATTTTAAAAAATTACGCTAATAATCTAAATAAATGTAAACTCGTGCTACTAGTGTCACCAATTGTTATGTAGCCTCCACATTATGGCCAATTGTTCACCACTTCCTGATGGTGACCTTGGACGATGGTTTTACGGGTTGTATCCATACACAGGGCTACTAAATGAACCGAGCTTGTAGATTCATCCATAGGGTCTACTGCGCACTTTAGTTGCGCATCTGGCTGCCTTTGATCTTTGGAGAAAAACCGCTTCTGAAGCCATCCTCTGCCAAGGCCATTTTATCGTCTGCCATTGTCGACCTCGATAAGCCATACCCTCTCCAGACGGTGGTAATGGCATGCAATGGGGCATTTAGATGGTTGCGTGAAGTGTTTGCGGCTTACTTGCTATTCTGTTAGTGCAATCTATCAGCTTTTTTTTATCAACAATTTTTCCTAATTTCGAATTTTTTCCCAACTTTTTGCAGGGCTCCTGGTCGAGAACTTGAGTGATTTGCTGGATAGCGGTGCGAACAGTGACGTGGAACTGAAAGTGGGGAACAAGGCTTTCAAGGCCCATAAGGCCATCGTGTGTGCCCGCTGCCCAGTGTTTTCCAGTATGTTCAAGCACGACATGAGCGAGACGAACAGCGGCGTTGTCGAAATACCCGACTGCTCGGCAGACGCGTTTGCCTTCTTCCTCCGCTACCTTTACACGGGCGAGATAGAAGCGATATATAGGGCAGGCTCTGACATCTTTTGCAGTCTGTACTACATTGCCGACAAGTACAACGTCCAGGAACTGAAAGAGGTTTGCTTGGAGTGTTTGATGGACAATCTGACGGTGGATAATTTCTGCGACGTGGTCTCATTGGCGCTGCTTCATAGCGAATCCGCCCTGCTAAAGTCGGCCTGCGAATTCTTCACCCGGAACGTCAAGGCCATCATAACGACCGCTCGCTGGCAGGCCTACCTCTCGGAAAATCCCATCCACGCCAACGAATTGTACATAAAAGCGATCGATTCTCAAGCTAGTAAAAACTAAGAAAAAATGCTGCAGCAGAATTTTATGTTCCTGGCCCTCTAGTTCTGTGATAGTGTGTTTCTTTTCAGATTTATTGACCTTGTTCCAGAAGACGTGTTTCTGACTTGGTGCTATTCATAATTTTCGCTAGTCAAAGATGTTGCCGCCAAGTGAAATAGACGTTGACTTACTATTGTCATCTGTTTCTTCAGAAAGTCTATTGGTTATCGGCGAATTTCAATGAACTTTACAAATCAAATGGTGTTATCGCCAAGTTCTTTAATTGTTAATCTAATTAAGGGATCTCGCTCCGTTTTCACTATCAATTTCCCTGGATCTGTTCTTAGCCAGGCAATGTTTGAATAATGCACTGCCTTTCGGTACCAGAATCCGCGGTACTGGCATCTGTTGTACATTTATAAAACATTCATCCCTAGTTGATGCACTTTACGAGTTGTTGTCATCTGTTTCTAACAGCTTTTCAGGCTCTGGTTCTTCCGAACATCTGTTATCGGCGAATCTCAATAAACTTCACAAATCAAACAATGTTATCGCCAAGTGATATAATTGTTAATCTACTGAAGGGATCTCGCTCAGTTTTCACTATCAATTTCCCTAGATCTGTTCTTAGCCAGGCGATGTTTGAATAATGCACTGCCTTCCGACACCAGAATCCGCGGTACTGTCATCTGTTGTACATTTTTAAAACGTTCATTTCCGGTACTGGCATCTGTTGTACATTTATAAAACATTCATCCCTAGTTGATGCACTTTACGAGTTGTTGTCATCTGTTTCTAACAGCTTTTCAGGCTCTGGTTCTTCCGAACATCTGTTATCGGCGAATCTCAATAAACTTCACAAATCAAACAATGTTATCGCCAAGTGATATAATTGTTAACCTACTGTAGTGACCTCGCTCTGTTTTCACTATCGATTTCACTTGATCTGTTCTTAGCCAGGCGATGATTGAATAATGTGCTGCCTTTCAATACAAGAATCCGCGGGCCCAAATCCTGGTATAAGCATCCGTTGTACATTTTTAAAACATTCAGTTTAGAGAAATATTTTATTATATATATTGTTAAAATATATGTATTTTGATACAAATAAAATATTTTTGTACTGAAATTGTATAAAAATTTTGTGATAACTTTCAGTATAATTATATTAATCTCATTTAGAAAATATTTTGTTATATATGTGGTGTGTGTGAAATATTTAGGTGCAATTGCGTATAATGTATATGAAAACTTGAACTCTTTCTCAGTGATAGAGCAACATTTGCAAAATGTACAAGACTTGACAATTTTTCTTTTTAAGCAGTGAATTTATCACTTATTTAAAATTTTAATTAACAGAAAAATTGCGCTAAATATGAATGTCACATTTTTTTATCAGCAAAACGCTGGACCTTTAAAATAATATTTTTTTTATTATATATACTTAATGAGGAATTTGCACATGTGGGGGAATCAAACAACTCAGTATTTTTCTGATAGTTCCAGACTCATAGATTCCAAAAATGTTCTCTAAAATGTAAAAAACTGGGTCCATCATTTAAAAAACTAATTTTAAATTTAAGCGAAAATCACGTGACACAAAACGCTCCGTGATTGGTTGTGATGTCATCGTTCATGCAGACCAATATTTTCTTATTGCTTTTAAGCGCGCACTATTTTCCGATTGTGTTTTTGCAAGTTCCTGAAATTTTCTAGCTATCAAAATTTATTTTTATATAAACCTGAAGGTTTATTTTATCGATCTAGAGATCTTAGTTATCTCAATTTGTTATAAATGTCTCTTCTAACTTGATTTACCAAAGGACAGTCTGACAACCTTCCGAAAATTAACAGCATGTCAATGTTTTGGTTCTTGGAAGAAAAAAAAAAAAAAAAACGGATTTTATGGGAGCAGAAATACGGGGAATTAAAACCCAACGGTATGTAAAATCAGTTATATATTTATCCAATTTTACTTAACATGTATTAATATTTTATTCATGCTAATCACAGCTTCTATTTGTAGATATAGACAAGTCAAATAAATATACATATATCATATACACACATTTGTAGTAGCATCGCTTTTTATAAATAGAGATAGATGTAATATATTAAAATAAAAATTAGAGAAGGTATTTATTGTGAGACCGGGACCTTTAGCCTTCGTGCCAAAGATCCTTAATAATGTGTACTGTTAAAATAAAAAAGGAATAAATCTACCAAAAAAATTATTAAAAATATATAAAAATGTATGAAAAAAGTTTTAAAATGTTTAAAATTGGCCATACATCACTTTTCGTACGTTAAATTATTTTTATTATTCCATGTGTATTGCTCTCACATCCTCCGTACTGTTTTGGTTTTCTGCTCTCCTGTTGAGGGTAGAGCCAAATATTTAAATCTACGCATCGCTTTCTTACTCCAACAAATACTTTATTTTGCCTTTCACCAGTGTGGACGTGTTGCATGGTGGTTAAGAACGCCTGCTGCATTCATTGTATCATCGTTCTCCTCTGGTGCTCGGTTCTATTCCCGACGATACAAAAATTCAAGAACTTAATTTAAATTGTTAAAAATTGTTTTTTATGTTTATTTATTATTCTTTAGGCCTTTTTCGGATTTTTAATGCAATTTAATTATTTTTAAAACATTTATTTTTTGCTTTTTCAAAATTTTCAATTTTTTCGATTTTGACATTTTAATTCATTATTTTTTGTTTATTTTGTACGGATGTCATGGCCGCAAAAATATTTTATGTTTTTCTATCCCTAAACTTTCTACTCTCGAGTTATTGTGCTATGAACTCACGAATCCACCCTTCTATTTCTTTGCTCTTTTATGTGTTTATTTTTCGCTCGTTGTCATTTTTGTGCTTACTGACAGAAGCCTCTGGATTGAAAGCCTTTAGCCTTCGTGTTGCAAAAAGTAGATCGTAGCGCTCCAAAACCAAACTAATTCTTAAGAATTTTAAATTTGATGAAAAGAAATTTAAAATCTTTAAAAGGCTTTACTTAATTATTTATGCTTTTTTAAATAGCAATACAATTTTATTGTCTTTAATGTTAATGTTAAATTAAAAAATGTATAAAGTTTCTGAAATTAAATTTAATTTTTAAAGTATATCATTATAAGTATTTTAAAAATATTATATACTTTTTTCAAATTAGTCACCAATTTAATCGAAAAATATCACTGTGAATTGATTCAATTAAGAAAGTATGCATCTTTGAAGAAAATATTTATAATACCTTAAAAATACAAAACTTTCCCCTCCCCGAGTTATTTATTAGATAATTATATGCTTTAGATATTTATATGTTTTACGATATTTATATGCTTTATCAAACATTTATTGTAGTTGAACTCTGTGATAATACTCGAAAATGAGCAGTTTTAAAAGTTAAATAGCACTGGTTAATCAACAGTTCTTTTAAAGGTATATATGTATTTTTATATACTTTACTTTTTCTAAACTAGTAATATTTAAACAAAAGCAAGCATTTATTTACCTAAAAATGGTCTTCCCAAACCCATAGAGATGATTTATATGATAATTTGGGGTTTAATTTCTCATCCCTTTTCATCGCAGTTGTCCAGATTTTACGTGTATGAGGATCTTTGGAAACGCTGAAAAATATCGTCTCATTGCAATTAGTTGCTGTATTTTGACAGAGTGGCACAATACAATATTTACTCTATGATTTTTTAATTCCAGACATAACAAAAAAATTTCTATTATATGCGATACTTTACACTGAAACAAATTTAAAAGTCACCTTTTAACATGTAAACAGCATAGGCGGTCGGTGTCTACATGAACGATGACGTCACAGACTCGGCAGAGAAAAAGTATCGTTTTTGAGAGACGTTAAAGAGTCCGTTATAAAACCCATCAGAAATCACTCATTAGGCCCCCAAATGAAAAAAAAATAGCTACTGTCCTGCTTACTTTTTTGTCTTCTATCGTTTAAAATCAAAATTAGAAAACGTGAAAATTCCTCATTGGAAGAGAACTCAGGGTGAGAGGGTGTCGGGTTTTTTCATTTGTCCGTCGATACACAAACAACGGGGCACTTACCTGGAAATTCCCCCAGGTGCTCTTCCTCTTGAGCGGAACTTCCTGCTCTACTGTCTTTACTGTGGCGCATGCTGCATACTATAATGAAGCTGCCATCCGGAACATACTGATCTCTATTTTCCTCAATCAAGGATCTTTGATATCCTACATTTATTTCTAATCCCACCGGCTTATACCAGTACCAGTCATGTCCAGTTGAAAGTTTCGCCCTCACCCCAACTTTACAGGAAACTTTCTGTTTCGGAGAAGTGACACCCAATCTCCGTACGTGGAATTCTGTTCTACCTCCATTCGAGCTTTTCACTTTCGGATACACCCGGAGACAATATCTGTCCCCACTGAACAAAAATACGGGACTCTCCAAATAAGAATCGTCTTTCTGTGGCAGCTCCAGAAAATCATTTACGATCCACGTGACGTGTTGAGAATTCGGTTCTATTTCGATTTCCATTTCAGAACTATCCTGAACAAAAGAAAAACCAGAATATTTTAAAATAAGAAATATTCTATTGAGAAATAGATTTCAATTATAAAATTTAAATACCTACATTATTATTCCTGAATTTAAAAAAAAAAAAAAAAAAAAAAAAGCTACGTTACTTCAGCCGAATCTCGTTATTTCGAATATCTGATATACTTCAGTGTTATACAAATTCGTCTCTCTCCCGATTCTAAAACTGTTTTTTTTTTTTTCCTTTTTTTGATGCAGTTAAAAAATAAATTGTCATGCCTTACAAAGTACCAAAACGTTGTTTTCTCTTTTACTCGACCTTATTCATGAATCTTCGACTGTCACGAAAGGGGATAGTTAATTTTTGTACATTATTTTTACAAAGTACATCGAAAATTTGATTATGTAAATGTTTTCTATTGAATTTTCAGGATGTTTACGGTACCTAATATGTTAATTAGACTTTTGCAGCTAATTATTGCATGAAGATGTCTAGAAAGACCGGAACCTATTTCTTTTAGTCGAATCCTTACCATCAGCTGGATTCGAACGTGTGGAAAACCAAAACGAAAAGTAGTTCGCTATAGATTCGAAGCCAAAGGGGGGGGTAAGGAAATGACCTACGGGGGTGTAAAATGTGAAGTGGGAGTGAAAAAAGCATTCAAACAGAAGTTCTGCACAAAAAATCGAAGCTTATCAGTAAACTGGTGACATACCAGCAACCCGTCAGAAACCAATATTTGCATTCTAAGTGCAACATTCCTCTCTCAAGATCTACGTAATAAAATTTTATTAGATTTATTTAAATAATTTGTATTAAATTAAAAGTAATGATAATTCCTACACAATTATTGTTAATATTCTAACTTGAAAATATATACACAGTAATAAATGTTAGCTCTTACCTTTCAAACACAAAATAAATTGATTATACCGATTTCATACGAAGTGAATGTTAAACTAATGGAAAATTTATTTACAAAAAAAAAAAATTAATATATATTTTTTTTAAAGAGACGAAAGGTTCTTTATATTTTTAATTAGGTACAGTTAAAACATAGGTTACTATAAAGTTCACATACAAAAGCAAAATTGAAAGGTTACTAGAGTTTGGGTACATTTTCTCACAGTTTCGTTTTCAAATTAAGTGGGGAGTTAACTTGTTAAAATGTACTTGAAAAACGAAGAACACTTTCCCCTACGCTTATTTAATTATTAAAGACTTGTCCGAAACATTTCCCTTTATTATTTTGAAGTTCGAAATTTTACAATCTACTTCTCCCCAATCTTCGGGATGGGTAAGTAAAGTTCTCAAACGAAAGTTATATTTGGTTCAAAATTTATAATTGTTAGGAATCCTGAATGAATTTATATTAATTCCACTTTTTATTTTATTTTACATTTGGTATAATCAGTATACCAAAATGTTAAATTGTTTGTTATTAATTGTTTATAATTATGTTAAATTGTTTAGAAAATGCATACAGTAAACAAGTAACAAGAATTCTGGCATGTTTCTTATTTCAGAATCCTGATTGAAAAAAAAAAAACCTACAGTTCGAAACACTTTTAAAAATCAATATTTGAAATAATCTGAACTTTCAATGACCTATTTATGGTAATACAAATGTTCAATTCATTACAAAAGCAATTTCGTTGATACAGTAAAACCTCGATGAACCAAGACAATAACAAAGTCCTAATTTTCTCCTTTCCAAAATGAGCTTAGAAAAAACTAGACGCATTTCAGTTCCTTGTCCGTGTTACAGGTAATTTTTCCTCCACAAAAGTATTCCACTTCCAAGTAATATTACACCCTGGGACGACAACAGCCAATTTTAAAAATACAATATCTTCATGAGATTTGTGTTGCTTTTGAAAATGTGTCTTTCGATATTTAACAAAGTATACTTAAAAAAAATTCCATTTTACCCTTTTAAATTTACTACTCGAGTTGATTTTAGTTCTTTTATTTTTTCATTTAAGGAACATTCTATTGTTTTTTATTTCAAAAGTTAAATTCACAAGCACGGAAGGTTTTTATACGTGGTTTCTACTAACAGAGATTTCCGATACCTGATGTATGAGAAGTACCAATTAGATCGGATAATCGAGGTTCTACTGTAATTGGCTGAGAAAAAGCTGGTATATTCCCTTCTAACTGAGGATAAGATGGATCCTCGCAAATTAAACAGATGTTATATAGATATTATTCAGATATTTTTAACAGTAAAAAAGTAACTAAAACAGCAGAATTAAATAAATTTAAAACTAAGAAAATACAAAAATGACAAATAGAAACTGCATAAGAAAAAAAAATTAATGAAACATTAAAATTTTTAAATTACCTGCGCAATATCACCAATGTACAAAAAAGGCCAAGGATTCAAAAGTTTTCCACGAGTACCTTCACTCAGCTCTGCATCTAAATATTATGACTCATTTTAAAATGGGAATATAAATATTTTTCAATATACAAATCACACCTTAGAATAGGACACCATTAATAACTTTTAACATTAGGAAGTGTTTTTAATTTATAACAATGTGTAAATTAAGAGTAAAATATTCTTGTAACTCTGTAGATTCTGGATTTGTAAACTTCACATGAATTGTTGTTGTATTACTCTTTATGCTTTGCAAAATTCCTTTTCTATGTAGTCCATATGATATTAAAGACATAAGATTTGGCATAGTGACCAAAAAATATGCTGAAACGAACTATTGCCAATGAAACTATGTAAAAACTGTTCCAGTACATATATTTAAACAAAAAAAAAAAAATGAAAATGTGGCAATTTTTAGTTACGAAAATGTTTCCAAATAAAGAAAACAGAAAAGTTAGAAAAAGAAAATGTATGATAAAAAATGAAATTCACTATACTAAAAAAAAATACGAAAAATAAATTAATTTGTAATAAGATGAGCAATAATCTCAGAAAAGAGGACCTATCTGTCATCTGTACATTAAAATTCCTTAAATTTCTAAAAAACTGAGTTTTAGAATTTCAGAACTATCACTCGTAATGCCATGTTTCCTAAACAAAAACTTAATGTTTGCCACACAGAATGAATGAAAAGTTCTAAAAATGTAAAGTTGCTTAGACAGTGTAAAATTATTCAACAAAAACCTGTTTATTATAATATAACCCTATATATAACAAAAATTGTAAACCATTTCTTCTATTAACAGGATTTTAAAAAAATCACCTACCAACATAGCAGTATGGTAATGCAGATTTAGTTATTAAAATTCTGAATTCTTTTAAAACATTTTTTGATAAATGCACCATTAGAGAAGCATACTTTTTGAATATAATAATTGTATGCCAAGTATAATGCATAACATACATAAGTGCCAAGTATAATTGTATAACATATATTAATTGTATAAGAAAATCTTTAGACGTAAGAAACACATTAGAAAAGACAGGTTTTTTTGGTTTTGAAGTGCTCAGTCTACTTTTTTGCAACATGAGGGCTAATGAGACCGGGACCTACAGCTCAAAGCTGATTCCGAACAGCTACGAACATCCATGCCAAAGTGGAATTCGAACCCACGAACTCCGGTTTCGAAGGCCAGCACCCTAACCATTCGGCCTTAGAAAAGACAGGAAATGCAAAAGAGCTCAAACAGTCCCGAGAAGATTTTATCTTATGAAATCTGGATCAGGACCTAGTATAAGTTGAAAAAATGCTTAAATGCAAACAGACGACATTTTTAAAAAATTCTAAAGTCTGATGGACGCAGATTAAAAGAAATTGCATAGCAATAGAAAGAGGTCAATGAAATCTGAAGTTTTAGATAATAAAATCATTTGGTACAAAACTAAAAACCTCACTGAAAATGATAAGAGAAAATATATTGTGAAAAAGGAAAGAGGAGACAAAAGTGAACGATATTTCTGATGATTTTAAGGTATTCTGCAATTCCGATCATATATGAAATGCTATGTTTACAAGTACTAGTTCACTTGTCCGAAACCTACATAGACTTTATAACTTCTAATATATATTATATATATATATATATATATATATATATAGAGAGAGAGAGAGAGACAGACATGCGAACATTCAGGTTCCTCTTTCAAGAGCAACATTTACGGATATAAAATTTAACATGCTACCCACAAAATACAAGAGTAAACAATTTACATATATAATAAATAAACAAAATAATTCAAACAAATTAGACATAATTACATTATTGGTTTTTAAATCAAGCAAATTAAATCAAACACAATAAAATATAAAGTTTATGCATTTAATAATGTAAATTAACTTTTATTAGTAACAAAAGTGCACTTGGTTTGACTGAACATGTGGGTGCCCCCTGTCAAATGGGCAATAAGGCAAAGTATGGCAACCTGTACTATCGACTCCTCCATGTCAATTTTAATTTTTGTTAATTCCAGAGCAAGCTCTCTTTATCCAACCATTTAATAACATATGAAATACGCCTAATTCTCATTGGGTTAAAGAAAATTCCACCTGATAAAACTCTTATTCTATCATTTCCGTTAGGATAATTTTTGCTGGTTTACGGTACCATTCTTCAGTAGTTCATTATGTCTAATTATTTTTATGATTTGAATGGATTAATTATATGTAAAACTGAATAACTATTTTGTAATGGGTTTCCGGTTAGTTAAGTGTGTTAGTAAGTTATTTTTTAAAAGTGCTTTCTAATGTTTCGTAAATCAAAATTTCGGTTTGAGCCATTGATGTCTAAAACTATAATATATTAATTGCACCAACATTTCCTGGGATGAATGGCAGATAAAATTTAAATACTATAAATCAAAAATTTTAAATTGTAAGAAGCACTTGCATTTAATATACTTATTTATCTGAGTTTATTTTATCTATTGAGTAATTGATTCATCTGGAAATTAAAATTATAATTTTATAAAGATGAAAAGATATGTATTTTTTTAAATTTCTTTT
>JAGEOH010001232.1:0-17500 GCA_032207245.1 Pardosa pseudoannulata
TTATCGCTAAATTATCTCTGCACTATCGATAGACTGATCGGTATACAGATTTTACACCTATGGCTATAATGTTTTTCGCTGAAATATCGCTATACTATCAGGAACTCTAAACTGTACTTTTGTTATACTATAGTCATACTATCAGGATCGTAATACTCTACTGATCACAATCGGTATAATATTCCATCCCTATACTATGTCTATAGCATCGGTATTAATTTCTATTGCTACACTATCGATATACTGCCACCATCTGTTTATTTTACTATAGCTATACAATCACGACTTATATCACTCTATACTATATCTATACTATCGCTTTTCTACAGCTATACATATCGTTATACTGTAGCTGCACGATCATGATCCCTGTTATGTTGTATTGAAATACTCTGACTATAATATCACGATTACTATACATAACTATAGTTATAATATCGCTACGGTATGACGATCGCTATATTTTACTGCTGACGATCGCTATTAATTTCTATTGCTAAACACTCGATATAGTATCACCTCCTGTATACTGTACTATAGCTATACTATCACTATTCTGTACCTATATATATCGCTATACTGTCGCGATCATTATTATGTTCTACCGCTATACTATCGCCATACTACCAGGATCGCTGTAATGTTTTATCGTATAATCTCTCTATACTATAGCTATACTCTCGATCTACTATCACGATCGTTATACTATCTCTATACTGATCGCTATAATGTCGCTCCTTGATCACGATCGTTATACTATCTCTATACTGATCGCTATACTGTCGCTCCTTGATCACGATCGCTATATAATCCTGTCATTATACTATGGGTATAACTATGTCTCTATACTATGGTATCGCTATACTCTCGTTATACTACCACGATCGCTATAATGTTTATAGTTATTCACTCGCTATACTGTAGCTTTACTATCGGTCTACTATAACGATCATTATACTATCGCTATTCTGATCGCTATAATGTCGATGCTTGATCACGATAGCTATAAAATTCTGTAGCTATACTATGGCTATTACATTACGATCACTATACTATACTATCGCTATAATGTCGCCATAGTATGACGATCGCAATACTTTACTGCTAGAGATAGCGATTAATTTCTAGTGATACAAAATTGATATATCATCACTACCTGTGTACCGTATCACCACCTGTATACTGTACTATCGTTATACCATCGCTATTCTATCGGCATATATATATATATATATATATATATATATATATATAATATATATATTTATATATATATATATATATATATATATATATATATACATATATATATTTATATTATATATATGTGTATATATATGTATATATATTTTATATATATATGTATATATATATGTATATATAAATATGTATAATATATAATAAATAGATGTATATATATATGTATATATATATATATATGTATGTATATCATATATCTATATAACATGTAATATATATATAATTTATATATATATATATATATATATATATATATATATATATATATATATATATATATATATATATCGTTATACTGTCGCTGCACGATTACGATCCCTATTAAGTTCTATCTCTATACTTTCGCCATACTGTCACTTTCCCTATACAGTTCTCTCGATGTACTATCGCCATACTACCACAATCGCTATAATGTTCTATCGCTATACTCTAGCTACACTCTAGCTACACTATTGATCAACTATCCCGATCGCTATACTATCGCTATACTGATCTCTTTACTGTCGCTGCTTGATTACGATAGCTTTAAATTTCTGTCGATATACTACGGCTATAATATCTCGATCGCTAAACTGTACTATCGCTATGAGTTCGCCTTACTATAACGATCTCTATAAGTTACTGCTAACGATCGTTATCAATTTCCATTTCTACACTTTCGATATACTATCACCACCTGTATATAGTACTATCGTTATATTGACAGGAGTTATATACTATGGCTATTATATTAAGATCTCTATACTGCACTCTCCCTATAATATCGCCATAGTATGATGATTGATATACTTTACTGCTAACGATCGCTATTAATTTCTATTGCTAGACTATCGATATACTATCACCCCTGCATATTTTACTATCGCTATTCTATCACAACTTTAATACTGAACTATAGCTATACTATCACAATTCTATCCCTATATATATCGCTATACTTTCGCTGCACGATCAAGAACCCTATTAAGTTCTATCGCTATACTATTGCTATAATACCACGATCTCTATAATGTCTATGCCTATACACATGCTATTCTACAGCTATTCTTTCGATCTACTATCACAATCGCTATACTATCGCTATATTGATCGATATACTGATGCTCAAAGATCACCATCGCTATAATTTTCTCTCATTATAATATTGCTTTACATGCATTATCGTGGTACTTCTCTATCGCTACACTATCGCTGTGCTATCGATATACTGATCGGTATACAGTCACTACAACTATCGCTATAATATTTTATCGCTGAATTATCGGTAAACTATCAGGAACGCTATACTTTACTACTGTTATTCTATTGGCATATTATCAAGATCGCAATACTCTACTGATTACAATCGGTATAAAGTTCCATCGCTATACTCTATCTGTAGTATCACGATCGTTATAGGGTATTATCACTATACTATGGCTATACTGACCGCTATACTGCCGCTGTTTGATAACGATCGTTATAAATTTTCTGCCGCTATATTATGGCTATAATAACACTATACTTATAATATTGCCATAGTCTAAAGATCTCTACATTTTACTACTAATGATCGCTATTAACTTCTATTGCAACACTATGGATATACTATGACAACCTGTATATTGAATGTACTAGAGTTATCTTATATCGACTGATATGCTGTACTATAGCTATACTATTGCTATTGTATCGCTATATTCATCGCTATACAGGAGCTGCAAGATCAAGATTCCTATTATGTTCTATCTCTATAATATCCCCATACTACCATGACTGTTGTAATGTTCTATCCCTATAATCTCGCTATACTATTGCTATACTCTCGAACTACTATCACGATCTCTATACTATCGCTATACTGATCGCCATAGTGATCGCTATGCTGTCGCTCCTTCATCACGATCGCTATATCGTTCTGTCGCTATACTATGGCTATAATACCACGATGACTATACTGTACTATCGCTGTAAGATCGCGATAGTATGAACATCTCTAAATTGACTGCTAACGATAGCTATTATTCTCTATTGCTACACTATCGATATACTATCATCACCTGGATATAGTACTATCGTTATACTATCCCGACTGATATACTATACTATAGCTATACTATCGCTAATGTATAGCTATACATATCTCTATAGTGTCGCTGCACGATCACGATCACTATTCTGTTCTTTCGCTATACTATGGCTATAATATCAATCTCGCTATACTGCACTATCTCTATAATATTGCCATGGCATGACGATCGCGATACTTTACATCTGATATTCGCTATAAATTTCTATCGCTCTACTATCACTGTACTACCACGATCGCTATAAGTTCTATTGCAATATTCTCGCTATAATATAGCTACACTATTTATCAACTATCACGATCGCTATATTATCGCTAGACTGATCGGCATACTGTTGCTCAACGATCACGATAGCTATAATATTCTACCGCTATTCTATTGATATACTCTCATTATCGCAGTACTACACTTTTGCTATACTATCGCTGTATTATCGCTATACAGATCTGCATATAGTCGTTACAGCTATCGCTATAATGTATAATCTCTGAATTATCACTATATTTTGAAGAACGCTGTACTATACTATTCCTATACTATCACCAAATTATCACGATCGCAATAATCTACAGATCACATTCGCTATAATGTTACATCGTTATACTACATCCATAGTATCAGGATCGCTATAGTGTCCTATCGCTATACTATCGCTATTTTGACCGCTGCACTGTGGCTGATTTATTACGATAGCTAAAAATTTTTGTCGGAATACTATAACTATGATATCACTATCGCTATACTGTACTATCGTTATAAGATCGCCATAGTATGACGATCGCTATACTTAACTGCTAACCATCGGTATTAATTTCTATTGCTACACTATCGATATACTGCCACCATCTGTATATTTTACTATAGCTATACAATCACGACTTATATCACTCTGTACTATATCTATACTATCACTTTTCTACAGCTATACATATCGCTATACTGTAGCTGCACGATCTTGATCCCTGTTATGTTGTATTGAAATACTCTGAATATAATATCACGATTACTATACATTACTATCGTTATAATATCGCCAAGGTATGACGATCGCTATTAATTTCTATTGCTAAACACTCGATATAGTATCACCACCTGTATACTGTACTATAGCTATACTATCACTATTCTGTACCTATATATATCGCTGTACTATCGCGATCATTATTATGTTCTACCGCTATACTATCGCCATACTACCAAGATGGCTGTAATGTTCTATCCCTATAATCAATCTATACTATAGCTATACTCTCGATCTACTATCACGATCGTTATACTATCTCTATACTGATCGCTATAGTGTCGCTCTTTGATCACGATCGCTATATAGTTCTGTCTTTATACTATGGGTATAACTTTGTCTCTATACTATGGTATCGCTATACTCTCGTTATACTACCACGATCACTATAATGTTTATAGGAATTCACTCGCTATACTATAGCTATACTACTATAACGGTCTACTATAACGATCATTATACTATCGCTATTCTGTTCGCTATAATGCCGATGCTTGATCACGATAGCTATAAAATTCTCTAACTATACTATGGCTATTATATTACGATCGCTATACTATACTATCGCTATAATGTCGCCATTGTATGACGATCGCAATACTTTACTGCTAGAGATAGCGATTAATTTCTAGTGATACAAAATTGATATATCATCACTACCTGTGTACCGTATCACCACCTGTATATTGTACTATCGCTATACTATCGCTATTATAACGTATATATAATATATATATATATATATTATATATATATATACATGTATATATATATATATATATATATATATATATATATATATATATATATATATATATATATATATATATATATCGTTATACTGTCGCTGTACGATTACGATCCCTATTAAGTTCTATCTCTATACTTTCGCCATACTGTCACTTTCCCTATACAGTTCTCTCGATGTACTATCGCCATACTACCACAATCGCTATAATGTTCTATCGCTATACTCTAGCTACACTCTAGCTACACTATTGATCAACTATCCCGATCGCTATACTATCGCTATACTGATCTCTTTACTGTCGCTAGCTCTGCCCCCACCCCACCCCCACCCAATTGAACCCCAAAAAAAAAAAACACACACCACACAAAAAAAAAAAAAAGGGAAAAAAAAAATAAAAAAAAAAAAAAAAAAAAAAAAAAAAAAAAACAAAAACCACACTTTAAGATTAATTTAAATTTCTGTCGATATACTACGGCTATAATATCTCGATCTCTAAACTGTACTATCGTTATGAGTTCGTCATACTATAACGATCTCTATACGTTACTGCTAACGATCGTTATCAATTTCCATTTCTACACTTTCGATATACTATCACCACTAGTATATAGTACTATTGTTATATTGACATGAGTGATATACTATGGCTATTATATTACGATCTCTATACTCCATTATCCCTATAATATCGCCATAGTATGATGATTGATATACTTTACTGCTAATGATCTCTATTAATTTCTATTGCTAGACTATCGATATACTATCACCCCTGCATATTTTACTATCGCTATTCTATCACAACTTTCATACTGTACTATAGCTATACTATCACTATTCTATCCCTGTATATATTGCTATACTTTCGCTGCACGATGAAGAACCCTATTAAGTTCTATCGCTATACTATCGCCATAATATCACGTGAACTATAATGCACTTTCGCAAGAATATCGCCAATGTATTACAATCGCTATACTTTACTGCATAAGATAGCTATTAATTTCTAGTGCTACACTATCGATATACTATACCCACCTCTATACTGTACTATCGCTATACTATCGCTATTCTATCGCTATATATATCGCTATAATGCCGATGCACGATCACGATCCCTATTATGTTCTATCGCCATAAGGATACGTACGTTATAAAGTTATTTTGCTATACCATCCCTATACTAACACGATCGCTATAATGTTCTATCTCTACACTCTCGCTACGCTATAGCTATACTCTCGATCTTCTATCACAATCCCTTATAATGTTCTATCCCTATACTGTTGCCATACTTTCATTACAGCGGTACTGCACTATCGCTATTCTATCACTGTACTGTCGATATACTGATAGGTATACAGTCGCTACACATATCGCTTTAATATTTCATCGCTGAATTATCTCTAAACTATCAGGAACGTTATTCTGTGCTATTGTTATTCTATCGCCATATTACCACGATCGCAATACTCTACTGATCACGATCGCTATAATGTTCTGTCGCTATATTATGGCTATAATATCACGATTGTTATACTGTAGTATCGCTATAATATCACTATAGTGTGAAGATCTCTATATTTTACTGCTAATGATCGCTATAATTTTCTACTGCTACACTATCGATATACTATCGCCAACTGTATATAGTACTATCGTTATACAATCACGACTGATATACTGTACTATTGCCATACTTTTTCTATTCTATCACTTTACAAATCGGTATACTCTCGTTGCACGGTCACAATTCATATTATTTTCTATCGAAATACTATGTCTATAATATTACGATCCCTATACTGTACTATCGCTTTAATATCGCCACAATAATACGATCGCTAATTTTACTGCTAACGATCGCAATTAATTTCTATTACTGCACTCTCGATATACTATCACCACCTGTATATTGTACTTTCGCTATACTATCACGACTGATATTCTCTACTATAGCTATACAATCGATAGACTCTCGCTATGCTATCTCTGCACGATCACGTTCCCTATTATATTTTATCGCTATACTATCTCCATAATATCACTTGCTCTATACTATACTATCGCTCTAATATCGCCATAGTATGATGATCGCTATACTTTTCTGCTAACGATAACTATTAACTCGATATACTATGACCACATGTATATTGAATGTACTAACGTTATCTTATAACGACTGATATACTGTACTATAGCTGTACCATCGCTATTCTATAGGTATACATATCGGTATTTTGTTGCTGCACGATCATGATCACTATGAATTCTATCGCTATGCTATCGCCCTATTATCACATTCGCTATAAATGTCTATCGGTATGCTATCGCTATAGTACCACGATCACTATAATGTTCTATTGCTATAATATCTCTCTACTGATGACTCATGTCGCAGCACAATTACTATCGCTATAATGTTTTATATCTAAACTATAGCTATATTATCACGATCGCTATATTGTACTGATAAGGATCGTTTTAATTTTCTATCTCTATACTATCACTATACTATGACAATTGCTACACAATACTATAGCTCTAATATCCTGTACCCTCGCTAAACTATCACAATCGCTATACTGTACTATCTCTATGCTATCGCTATGCTACCGCTATTCTGTCCCTATGTTTATCGCTCTGCTGTCGCTGCACGTTCACTATTCCTACTACACTCTATCGCTATAATAAAGCTATACTATTACGATCATTGTACTGTAGTATCACTACAGTATCACTATAGTATTACGATCCCAATTGTACCTCTATACTGATCGCTGTACAGTTGCTGAAGGATTACGAAAGCTATAATGTTCTATCGCCCTGCTATCGCTATACTGTACTATCCCTATATTATCGCTATACTACCGATATACTTTCACGATCGCTCTACTGCACTATCGCTATACCTTAGCTATTGTATCGCTATTCTATCGATACGCTGATCGCTATAGTATCCCATTACTATCGCTATGCTGATCGCAATATTTCTGCTGCACAATTACTATCGCTATAATATTTTGACGCTAAACTATTAATATACTATCACGATCGCTATAATGTACTATCACTATAATATCGCCATACTATCACAATCGATATACTGTACTGATCACGATCGCTCTAAAGTTCTTTCGCCATCGCTATATTATCACGATCGTTATACTGTACTATCATTATTTTAACTCTATATTATCGCTATATTGATCAATATACTGTCGCTGCATGATCCTCATTTCTATAAATTTCTATCGCTATACTATCCTTAAAATAGACCATCGCTATACAGTACTATGTCTATACTATCGCCATTCTATCACGATTGATATGCAATAGTGATCACGATCCCTGAATTGATCTATCGGTATAGTTTCGCTATACTATCACTATCGCTATACAGTTCTATCAATATGCTATAGCCCTACTATCGCTTTACTATCACTTACTTTATACGATAGCTGTAATTTGCTATCGGTATACTATCGCCATACTATCACGATCGCTATACTTTACTATAGCTCGCTCTACAATCGATATATTATCAATATCGCAATTTTGTACTATAGCTATACTATAAGATCGCTATATGGTACTTTCTCTCTACTGTCTCTATAGTATCACGATCGCTATGTTAATGCTAAACTATCACGATCGATAAAATTACTATCGCTATACTATCATTATCGCAATACTGTACTAAGGCTATAATTCGCTATACTGTAGAAACCGTATATTATTATTATAGTATTACGATCGCTATAATGTATTATTGCTGTATTATCACTATATTATCACTATTAATATATTGTAATATTGCTATACTCTGGAACTGTTTAACAGTCTATTTTGGTCAGCTAGGGACGTAGTTTCTTTGTCCCCTATAACATATTAATTCGCAAGTGGCATTTTTATCTCTAACGTAGGCTGATATATAGTATAAATAGGCTGAGGAGTGAAGAGGAAATAGGACACTAATAGAATAAAATAAATTTACAATTGTTAAAAATATACAGTACTATCGCTATACTATCGCTATACTATCGGTATACTATCACTATCGCTATACTCTACTATCGCTTTTCTATCGTTAAACTATCGCTATATTATCACTGAACTATATACTATGACTAAACTATCGCTATACGATCACGAACGGTATAGTGCACTATCGTTATCCTATCGTTATTCTATCAAAATCACTATACTGTACTATCGCTACACTACCGCTATAATATAGCTATACTCATCGCTATACTGTAGTTGCATGATCCGCGATAATAACCGTGATCTCATAACTGAAAGGCTATGGGTAACGGGTTAGAGGCGTCATAAGGTTCAATATAAATTTCATAGTATATCATTTATAAAACCGCTTTACCTCATTTTGTAAACCCATCTATCTCGTAACTCAAAGGTTGAGAGTTACGGTATTGAGCTGGCCTAAGATCCAATTCAAACTTCATAGTGTTTCAATTTAGAAGCCGCGATAGCTCAGTCAATAATGACAACGATCTTGAACTGAAAGGTTATGGACTATGGGCTAGAGCAGGCCTAACTTCAAAATTAAACTTAATATTATGCCATTTACAGTGCCGCGGTATCGCTGTCCGTAAAAACAGCGATATTGTAACTGAAAGGATGCAGTCTAGTTTCTCAAGCCTACATAAGATCCAATTTAAACATCATAGTATGCCCTTTATGGAGGTTCGGTAGCTTAGTCGGTAAAGATAGCCATCTTGTTAATGAAACGTTTCGGAATAGTTAATCTAACTGGCTTAAGATCCAATTTAAGTTTTATAATATGTCATTTGAGGAGCTGTGGTAGCTCAGGAAATTAGGTTTCCAGAAATTAGCATTTTCATCTTCGTGTTTAACTTTTGGAAATGAGTGTATATTGACCAAGAAAATTATGTCATTTGATTTATTTTGCTGTAATTTGAGCAAAATTTACTGTAAACCATTAGCCTTTTTCATTTATGAGAAAACACTGAAAATATTTGTTACTTCGTTTAAAAGCTTGCTTTTTTTTCAAAAATAATCTATTTTTAACATTTTGATGATAATAACGAACAAAATCAAAGCTAAAAGAAAGTTTTCTATTTTTGTCACTTCTTTTTCAAAGATATTCCACAGTCAAGTCTATAAAAGAAATCTATAAAGAAAATCCATAATGTTGCTATTATATTAAATGAATACTAAATATTTAAATGTGCATAAAATATCAAATGATTTTCTTGTTCTAAAATGTGAGGTTTTTTTTTAATTTATGGAAAGTAATTTTTCTAAATTTGAATTTAAGTTTTTGCTGATATGTTAATATGATAATCAACAGTAAAACTTTTAAGTAATCCCAAAAATTGGAATGCTTTGCATGTTGAAAAGACCACTATCATTTCGGAATGGTTCACTTTTATCAGCTTTACTTAACTATCTGGTTGAATAACATGGAGAAAATTAATCAGACGAAAATTCTGTGACCAAGTTAGGAACGAAGTACTTTAATTAAGACCTTCTGTAAATTTTGAATAATGAGAATATTTCTGTGAGGTTATTAATACCGGAAAAAGATAAATATTTATTTAGCATTTTGTTATATTTATTTAGAGGGGATATGAAGTCGTCAACTCGAAGCCAAGTGTACAGTGAAACTTACAGCAAACATTTGTTAGTCGAGATGTGCTGTGAAAGAAAATATGGCTTCAGGGTATGTAATTACTTAAGCAAAATAACGTGATAGCATAATGATACAAATTTGATTAAAAGGTGAAACATTTCGGTAAATATCGATGTAGAATTTCAATGCAAGAAGAAAATTTTTTAAAAAATACGTATAAAAGAGAAACCTTACAAGTTGTTAAAAATTATTTTAAATAAACATTTTTTTAAATAAACTGTTATAATTTTTGTTTTTGCAAAGTGGATTTTAAAATAAATATTTTAAAATTAATTTAATTTCACTATACTTATTTTATCGTTACTAAATGTACTGTATTTCAAGTAATTAAGAGTATAGTACAAGTATATACACTGTAACAAAATGAGCAACTGTGAGGCAGATTATTACACTAGACTAGCAAATAGCCCGTTATATGACGGGATCAGTAAAACTTTTAATTTTCCAGAATTGTAAAGCACCCTATGAGGCAGGTAAAAAAAATGGTTTGTTTTTTTGGCTAAGAATAATATGGTACATGCTCAATAATTCGTTTCTGAAATAATCTTCATGCTCCTCTAAAGTCTCCCAATATTGTGAATGCAGTTTAAAATCACGTTGATTTCATTTACAAAGATAATTCAAAGTTTTGAAGCTAAGTCAAAAATAATCTATTTATAACATTTGGATGATAATAAAGAAAATATTAAAGAGAAAAGAAAGTTTTCTATTTTTGGCACTTTTTTTTCAAATATAATCCACAAGCAAGAGGTTAGTTTATAAAAGAAATCTGCGCACAAAAAATCCATAATGTAGCTATTATATTACATGAATAATAAATATTTAAATGTGCATAAAATATCAAATGAGTTTCGTGTTCTAAAATGCGAGGTTTTTTTTTTCTTTTTTTTTAAATCTTATGGAAAGTATTTTTACTAAATTTGAATTTAAGGTTTTGCTGATATTTTAGTATGATAATAAGCAGTAAAACTTTTTAGTAATCCCAAAAATTGGAATGCTTAGCATGTTGAAAAGACCACGATCATTTCGGAATGATTGACTTTTATCAGCCTTACTTAACTGTCTGGTTGAATAACATGGAGAAAATTAATCAGACGAAAAATCTGTGACCAAGTTAGGAACGAAGTACTTTAATTAGAACCCTCTGTAAATCTTGAATAATGAGAATATTTCTGTGAGGTTATTAATACTGGAGAAAGATAAATATTTATTTAGCGTTTTGTTATATTTATTTAGAGGGGATATGAAAGTCCTCAACTAAACTCCAAGTGTACAATGAAACTTACAGCAAACATTTGCTAGTCAAGATGTGCTGTGAAAGAAAATATGGATTCAGGGTATGTAATTACTTAAGCAAAATAAGGTGATAGCATAATGATACAAATTTGATTAAAAGGTGATACGTTTCGGTAAATATCGATGTAGAATTTCAATGCTGGAAGAAAATTAAAAAAAAAAAAATGTATAAAAGAGAAACTGGATAAGTTGTTAAAAATTATTTTAAATAAACATTTTTTTAAATAAACTGTTATAATTTTTGTTTTTGCAAAGTGGATTTTAAAATAAATATTTTTTTAAATTAATTTAGATTCATAATACATCTTTTAAAGCTACTAAATTTACTGTATTTCAAGTTATTAAGAGTATTATACATGTATATACACTGTAACAAAATGACCAACTGTGAATCAGATTATTACACTAGACTAGCAAATACCCTGTCATATGACAAGATCAGTAAAATTTTTAATTTTCCTGAATTGTAAAGCACCCTATGAGGCAGGTAAAAAAAATGGTTTGTTTTTTGGCTAAGAATTCTAGTACAAGCTCAATAATTTGTTTCTTCAATAATCTTCATGCTCCTGTAAAGTCTCCGGATACTGTGAATGCAGTTTAGAATCACGTTGAATTCATTTACAAAGATAATTCAAAGTTTTGAAGCTAAGTCAAAAATAATCTATTTATAACATTTGGATGATAATAAAGAAAATATTAAAGAGAAAAGAAAGTTTTCTATTTTTGGCACTTTTTTTTCAAATATAATCCACAAGCAAGAGGTTAGTCTATAAAAGAAATCTGCATGTAAAAAAAAAAATGCAGCTATTATATTACATGAATAATAAAGACTTAAATGTGCATAAAATATGAAATGAGTTTCGTGTTCTAGAATGTGAGGGTATTTTTTTTAATTATGGAAAGTAATTTTTCTAAATTTAAATTTTTGCTGATATTTTAATATGATAATTAACAGTAAAACTTTTAAGTAATCCCAAAAATTGGAATGCTTAGCATATTGTAAACACCAAGATCATTTTGGATTGAGTGACTTTTATCAGCTTTACTTAACCATCTGGTTGAATAACATGGAGAAATTTAATCAGACTAAAAATCTGTGACCAAGTTAGGGACTAAGTACTTTAATTAACACCCTCAATAAATGTTGAATAATGAGAATATTTCTGTGAGGTTATTAATAACGGAGAAAGATAAATATTTATTTAGCGTTTTGTTATATTTATTTAGAGGGGATATGAAAGTCCTCAACTGGGTGCCAAGTGTTCAATGAAACTTACAGTAAACACTTGTAAATCGAGATGTGCTGTGAAAGAAAATATGGCTTCAGGGTATGTAATTACTTAAGCAAAATAAGGTGATAGCATAATGATACAAATTTGATTAAAAGGTGATACGTTTCGGTAAATATCGATGAAGAATTTCAATGCAAGAAGAAAATTTTTTAAAAAATACGTATAAAAGAGAAACCTTACAAGTTGTTAAAAATTATTTTAAATAAACATTTTTTTAAATAAACTGTCATAATTTTTGTTTTTACAACTTGAACTTTAAAATAAGCAATTTTAAATTTATGTATATTAATCATACCTATTTTAAAGCTACTAAATTTACGGTATTTCAAGTTATTAAGAGTATTGTACATGTATATACGCTGTAAGAAAGTGACTAACTGCGAGACAGAGTATTACACTAGATTAGCAAATAGCCTGTCAAGTGACAAGATCAGTAAAATTTTTAATTTTCCTGAATTGTAAAGCACCCTATGAGGTAGGTAAAAAAAAAATGGTTTGTTTTTTGGCTAAGAATTATCTGGTAGAAGCGCAGTAATTTGTTTGTTTAACAATCTTCATGCTTCTCTATCGTCTCCCGATAATGTGAATGCAGTTTAAAATCACGTTGATTTCATTTACAAAGATAATTCAAAGTTTTGAAGCTAAGTCAAAAATAATCTATTTATAACATTTGGATGATAATAAAGAAAAAGCTTAAAGAAAAAGAAAGTTTTCTCTTTTTGGCACTTTTTTTTCAAAATATATTAAACAGGCAAAAGGTTATCTATAAAAGAAATCTGCGCACAAAAAATCCATAATGTAGCTATTATATTACATGAATAATAAATATTTAAATGTGCATAAAATATCAAATGAGTTTCGTGTTCTAAAATGCGAGGTATTTTTTTTAAACCTTATGGAAGTATTTTTTCTAAATTTGAAATTAAATTTCTTCTGAAATGTTAATATGATAATTAACAGTAAAACTTTTAAGTAATCCCAAAAATTGGAATGCTTAGCATATTGTAAACACCAAGATCATTTTGGATTGAGTGACTTTTATCAGCTTTACTTAACCATCTGGTTGAATAACATGGAGAAATTTAATCAGACTAAAAATCTGTGACCAAGTTAGGGACTAAGTACTTTAATTAACACCCTCAATAAATGTTGAATAATGAGAATATTTCTGTGAGGTTATTAATAACGGAGAAAGATAAATATTTATTTAGCGTTTTGTTATATTTATTTAGAAGGGATATGAAAGTCGTCAACTAAACTCCAAGTGTACAATGAAACTTACAGCAAACATTTGCTAGTCAAGATGTGCTGTGAAAGAAAATATGGATTCAGGGTATGTAATTACTTAAGCAAAATAAGGTGATAGCATAATGATACAAATTTGATTAACAGAGGATGTGTTTCGGTAACTATCGATGTAAAATTTCAATGCTGGAAGAAAATTTTCCAAACATATGTGTAAAGGAGAATCCGGACAAATTGTTAAAAATAATTTTAAATAGACATATTTTTAAATAAACTGTTGTAATTTTTGTTTTTGATACGTGGATTTTAAAATAAATATTTTTTAAATTAATGTAGTTTCATAATACCTATTTTAAATTTAATAAATTTACTGTATTTAAAGTTATTAAGAGTATAGTACATGTATATACGCTGTAACAAAATGACCAATTGTGAGGTAGATTATTACACTAGACTAGCAAATAATCCGTCATATGACGGTATCTGTAAAATTTTTTATTTTCCAGAATTGTAAAGCACCCTATTAGACAGGTAAAAAAATGGTTTGTTTTTTGACTAAGAATTGTCTGGTACAAGCTCAATAATTTTTTTTATCTTCATACTCATCTAAAGTCTCCCCATACTGTAAATGCACTTTGGAATCACTGTGAATTCATTTAGTCAAACTGTATGGTTATGTATGAAAAACAATCGCACAAGTGAACAAACTTCTTAATTTTCAAAGATATATAAATTAAACGACTTTCTCAGTTCCTGCATGACTTTCAACAGCTCTGGCAAACCTGCTTTTTCCCCAAAGCCTGACAAACGTCTCATCTCTTGCTTTGGGCCGGCTTTGTAATAATGTGTAAAAGTGTTTTTGCTTGTCATTCCATGTTGTGCTCTTGTCAGAGAAACATGTCTTATCTCAGTCTCACGTTGTACTCACTGTTTTGTTGTAATGGAGCCGCGACTGCAAACATACTTGGGATCACGCATCGTCCCCATACCCCAGGAAATTAAAATCTAATAATTCAATAATCCTCATGCTCCTCCAAAGTCTCTCGATACTGTGAATGCAGTTTATAATCAAGTTGAATTCATTTAGAAAGGTAATTTAAAGTCTTCTTAGCTACGTCCAAATTATCGTTATAGGATGGACAACAGAGGTTTTATTATTGACAGTGATTATTTGGCGGTATATATGAATAATGTTCAAAATTTAGCGAATCGATTGCAAACGGTGTGGTTATGTTTAAAAAACAAACACACAAAGTTTTTAAATTTCAAAGATATATTACTTAAACGCTAGATATTTATTAATCCATGAAATAGACTTCTAGACTTTTACGAAAAGAATTTGTTGTGAATACCGGTGAGAAAAGTTTCATAGCAACAGAAAATAATCGATGATTAAATATAAAATTATCACATACTTACCTAATCTATTGTTTAAGCCAAATATAAAAGAAAATTATTTACGTAATATCTAAGTTCAGTGATAAAACGTATGAAAGTTTTAGAATCAGATCTATAGTTTAGGAGAAGATAAACTTTATTCGTTTTGAATTTTGGTAACCCTAACTCATCAAGAATGCAATATGGATGCCTCTATCCATTCCAACCGCTTCATAAATTCGAGAACAGACGAACAGATAACTTATATAAGGTAATTATATAGGGTAATTTCACACATACAACTTAATTTTAAAAAAAAGATGAATAAACCTATAACAGAAGGTAGTTCACACTAATAAAACGATTTTCGAGATTGCTTGGTCTAAATTGAAATAAAAACATGTTACAGGTTGTAGAATAGTATAACCATGGGTGATATGAGAAAATAAAATAATATCTTCTACATTGCAAAACAAAAAATCAATGAACGATTTGCAATAGTTGTTCAAAGTGCAACGAACAAAAACTACGGTGAAGTAGGCATTTGCAAAATATATGGAGAATATTCTATGCATATCGCTAACTTCCCTAAGCGAAGATAAAAATCTATCGATGAGATCATCTGGAGATTTAAGAAGATTCGGACAAACTAGAATTTTCATACGTTCTAAAAAAAAAAAAAGACGTGACAGATCGACATATCCTGGTTGTCAAACACAGGCCACGTCGACTGATGGATGAATCTGATAAAAAGATTTTTAAAGTGCCTTAACTCTCGACTATAATGGACTGGAATTTCATGATTCTAGAACCACATGAACCACCGTAAAATTGTAGGACTTTCCTCTAGAAAGTCTGGCATCACATTTTGCGGAAACGCCAGGTATTTGCCCTTGTTAATGCGTTTCTATTGAATATTTAGTAATTTCAGATTATGGTCTCCAATGATCTGCCATATTAGCGGACAAGTGTTGCTGATGAGCATGTAGATCTACAGACGTTCAGAGAAGATTATTTTAGGATTAAATGTACAAATCGTGTGCAAGAACATTAATTTAAGTAAAGCACAGTGACCGAAAAATCTGTGTGATGTACTACATTGTAGGATCACACTGGTGAAGTCAATACAACAAGAATAATCATCTACATTTAATATTTAGACTCATTGGAAATGGTATGCCTGCAACTTCTTGCCAAATTGCATTCTTCTTGTCCTGGATTGTGACACACAAATGTTACGTCTTACAGCCATTGTGCTTGTAGTTGACTGTCTTAAATTCTTCACTTTCTTCAAATTGAATCTTCCTCGCCTGCTGATATGACAGTCTTTGTAAGACCTGCATGCATTTTAACATCTCTCTATAGTTTTCTTGCATTTTCTTAGCGAATTTGTCTTTCTATTGCTTTTTAAAAATTAAGAGGGGTTTTAATCTGTATTTTTAAATTCTCTTCATATTTTATATTATTATTAACCCATAAACGTTTTACAAAAAGTGCCCATTGTATTTAAAT
>JAGEOH010001232.1:22500-25000 GCA_032207245.1 Pardosa pseudoannulata
AATTGCATAATTTGCTTTCCAGAATAATTCTAACTTTGATAACTATTTTTTATGATACGAATTATTCACTCGTGTAGTATTTTGAAACGAAAATATATAACATTTAATTTTCAAAAAACATTAGATTTTCTATAGTTGAGGTTTAACCTCATATGTTACATAAAAGAGTGTTTAATTGATAATAACGACTTTATATATCACATGCAGACAAATTAGGTATTCGATGAAAATATATGTTTGTAGATAAAGGAAGAGGGGGGAGGGGGATTCTACCACCATCTAGAAATTTTTTATCTCATATTTTAGAATTTTTATATACTCAATCAATACATATACCTAATTTGCTTTGCAGAATATTTCTATAAAATTAATAACTATTTTTTATGACACCAATTATCCACTCCTGTATTATTTTAAAACAAAAGTGAATAATATTTATTTCTCAAAAAATATAAGATTTTGTATCGATTAGTTTCAATCCTATGTGTTATATAGAAGAGTATTTAACTGATAATAATGACTTTATATATCATATCCATACAATTTAAAAGACATGTACGTAGCCAAAACGATTAGGGTGAGGGTGTTCTACAGACATCCAGAACTTTTTTTATCACATGTCTTAGAATATTTATATACTCAATCAATACATATACATAAATTGCTTTTCAGAATAATTCTAACTTTAATAAATAATTATTTTACAACACCAATTATCCACTCGTGTATTATTTTAAAACAAACGTATGTAAGATTTATTTTTCAAAAATTATTAGATTTTGCATCGATGAGTTTCAACCTCATATGTTATATAAAAGAGTGTTTAGTCTAAATAACGACTTTATATATCAGATGCATACAATTTATGCATTACATGAAAATATATGTTTGTTGACAAAGGAGGATTAGGTTGTTTTGCCATTATCTCGAAATTTTAAGACGAAATATTATGTGTAACAAAGATATGCTTTTTTTAAATTTGGTTTCATATTTATACTAAAATTTGTCTTTTTTAAATGAAATGCCCGTCTTCCTAACACTTATTTATAAAGGTATGATACCTTTTAGTGCCAAAGCACATTTATTTGAGGATGAATCCTTAACAGAAACATAAAATAGTATAGTCATATATTAAGGAAAAATGTGTATTCAGCGCGATAAATAAAACAATTTGCGAAAAAAATAAAACATTTTACTTTTTAACTTTATTACTATTCACTTTCTTCTCTATATTCGTTTTTCACATGAGCTTGAAATATATGTATATAATATGTATATATATCTGTGTGTGTGTGTCTATATGTGTATATACATATATGTTTGTGTGTATTACGAAATTAATCACATGTCAGCTTAAAACTTGCAACCTCCTACCAGTTGGTTCCCCTAACTTTAGTCGTACTTTTGCATACAAGTTTCTAGAATATCAGGGTTTGGACCTTTAGTTAAAGGGGGGGGGGAGAAGAAACCTTCTTAAGGATATTCAAAGGGGCGTTCCATCTAAGAGGTCATGTGTCATTGATATTTCTTTCTTGACCAATTAGATGTGGAGTTGATGTGTGGTCAGTTTTCCCTTTATACACTTTAGCTTTCCCCAGTTAAGTTTCAGTAGTTGCATTTTTCTTCTCGAGATAGACTGTCACTTTTCAGTTAGCTAGAACGAAACCTGGATCTCTGTTCTTAAATATTTTCTCTTTTGTGCATTTTATACACAAGGCGTTCATTTGTGTTACGCACATCAAGGGATATAACGGTGTTACTTCTGCGAACATCGAATATCGCTTTTTCAAAGTCTGGTAATACTGTAAGTTTCAGTAGAAATTTTGTTTTTTAGTGCTATCTCAAGAATTACATTTTGTGGTGTAGGAAAATTGTCACCCCTGCAAATTGGTTGTTTTTCTTATAAAATATAGTTTGTGCCTAAATTAAGAGAGCTTCTATTGTGGATTGACTTTTGAAAACTCTCTTTCTTGATTTTGTCAACGTTATAAAGGTATTTCCAGTGAGCGTTTATATACCAAAGTCGGGATTTTCGATTGGATCATAATTCTGACATTATTCCAAGAGTCTGTATTCCGTTTTTTCCACTGAAAGAAGTTTGAATTTCAAGAGTAAAGGTAAAAAAACATTAGATTATTTATCTTTAAAGAGTGTTTTATTTTTAAATGTGTAGCTCTGAGAGTTTTATTGTTGTTACTGTTTCCATAATTTTAATCCTATTCCTAATTGTATTATTAATACTAATTAAACAAGTGTATTTTAATTCATGGAATTTATTATTATTGATATTTTATTACTGTTTTTTATGATTTTAATTTAAGGTTATGAAAGTAAAATTTTCCCAATTACTTTTCTTTAACTTTTTCTGATTTTCTTTTTTTAATATAAAAATTGTAATATAATATATGCATGCATATATATACATATAGACATGTATACATATATATATATATTTATGTATATGTATATATATATGTATATTTATATATTTTATACACAT
>JAGEOH010001233.1:0-17500 GCA_032207245.1 Pardosa pseudoannulata
GTTGCCAACGGGTAGTTAAAGAAATGACCTACGGGAGGGTAGTATATGACTCGGGAATGAAATAAGCAGGGCTTCGAAACGAAACTGAACCGAAAATCGAAAAAACCCATTATTTTGGTCGGACGAAAACCGAAACCTAACCGAAAAAATATCGGTTTAATTCGGATCGATACATGTTCAGTCATTTTGTTACTGTCACCAACTAATCAATATTTTCTAATTTATCGTCATTTTATGTCTATTTTGTCTTACGGTTAAGGCGCCGATCTTCGGTACCGGAGTTGTGGATTCGAATCCCACTGTGACATGGATTGGACGTTCGTAGCCGTTCGGAATCGCCTTTAGACAGTAGGTCCCCGGTCTCGATAGCCCTCGTGTAGCAAAAAAAAGTAGAACGTAGCACTCCAAACCAATCCAAAGTACATGTCCTTTGCTTCTCGATTAATTCTTTTCTTGTTCACTCGTACCTTTCCGTTTCAGTCTTGCAGGAAACTACTCGTAGGACGCAGAATGAATTTAGTCGAATGTTCAATCGTCAAATTCGATTGTGATAACGGATAGCAATGCCTATAATTGACGATCGAAAAATTCTATTCATTCGCATAGTGTACAGATTCAGTAAAGAAAATCTTCTCAATTATAGAATTCCATTTTTTTTTAAAATACAAATAATTATAAGTTTAGTAGATATTAGTATATCCATAAAATAAAATTATTTCTTCGGAACGTAACCGAAAACCGTCATTTTCCGTCGAACAAAAACCGAAACTGTACCGATATATTTCTTTTTTTTATTCGAACCTGAACAGAAACCGGAACGAAAAATAGGTTGGTTCGAAGCCCTGGAGAAAAGCATACAGACAGAAGTTCTGCACAAAAATTCGAATCTCATGAGTCAACCGGTTAGCTACCAGAAACCCATCAGAAGCCAGTATTTGAATTTTAAGCGAAATATTCCACTCTAAAGATTTAAGAATAAAAAAATTGAATTAAATTTATTTACGAAATTTATTTTTGTCAAATTAAAAATATTGATAACTCCAACATAATTATTGTTTATATTACAACTTTAATGTATTAAGGAATAAGTGTAAGCGGTTACCTTCCAGAAAACATATGAGTCATGGATGACCGATTCTTACGAAGTAAATATTAATTAAATGGAAAATTGATTTTCAATAAAACAATTGTATAAATTTTTTCAAAAAGTAGAAATGTTGTATATATTTTTACTAAGTTATAATTATAACATGGGTTACTTTAGAGTTCGCGCACAAAAGAAAATATGAAAGGTTACTCGAGTTTGTGGCAATTCGTTCCACAGTTTGGTTTGCACACTAAATAAGGATCAAACTTCTTAAAATGTACTAAAAAAAACGAGATATATACTTTTTTGTTTAATCAATTATAAAAGATTCGTATAATTCATCTTTTACTTATTTTTTTATATTTTTATGGCGATTTATCCAGCTAGCAGAAAAATGCGTACACTTTTGGCGAGATTATTTCAAAACAATAAACATACTTTTAAAAATAAAAATATCAAGGACGCGATTAAGTAAAATGGTAAGTGCTTATAATTTCATATACTATCCCGCGTTTTACATTTAAAATTTAAAAATCTTTAAAAGAAAAGAGGGTACTATTCAGTGATAATTTGTACAAATTACTAAAAAACTTTTACCCGAAAAGAACTTTTTTAACTTTCAGGAAAGACATACATACCTCGAGAAGGTGTCACCAGTTCGATATTTAAGGAAGAATATACACCAGAATTTGACGCAACGATTTTTAAAAAAGTATAAAATCTTTTTTAATATTTCACCTTTTTCTTTCGTGAGTAGAACAAGAAGTAATAATTTCAGTACGTCAGGAACTTTTAGTTTTCCGATCAAATTAGTGACGACTCTTGATTCATCACTCGAAACATTCGTAAATATGGGCTTCCACTTTAAATTTAATTATTCAGTTTTCGAGTTTTATCTACCGGCAGATAAAATAACAAGTTTCAAAACCTTTTTTTATCTCTAAAGGGCAAAGTCGTAGAGATTCTAAAGCAACGTATCTAAGTTTTCACATAGTAATGTGGTAGAAAAAACAGACTATTCATTTCCCGCGATAAAAATAGTTTTATAGGTACTTGTAATTCTTAAAAATTGCCTCCTACCAAATCGGAATATTCTATATATTAGAAATACTGCATATAGCGTTCTTCTTCGTTATACTTTTAATGCCTAGTGTGTCATTTTAAATACTGCTAAAAAATAACTTGTAGAATTTTTATGTTTTGCGAGAACAAGTTTTCTTAATAATCCTATAAACACTCTACAAAATTTTCCATTTGGATCGACTATGATTTCTCGTACAAAGCACATCCTTTTACTTTATCGACAGATATATAGACTAATATCATGACCAATGGCTTTCATGTTTTTTGTGGGTCAATTTATTCTCCACCTTATTAATCTCAATGAAAAAGAACTCATAGCTTATTCCATGCCGTTAAATGCACATCGCTTTCAATTAAACGAAAATACAATATATAAATGAAAGAAAATGGCGTAGGTGTAGTGTAACAGATTTGTATTTATCACTTGGAGAATGAATTTAAAAAGTAATCTATTCATTTTATACAATACTGTTTGGTAGAGTATTTCAGACAGTTTATTGGGCGTGTCTACGTCTATAAACAAAATGAACTAAAGTAAGTTGTAAGCCATTACACTTCCTTCGATCTGACGACGCCCTTTCAACGATGTCTACTGTGAAGAAATGCGCATCGAAATTTCTTCAATTGTCAGTTATTCATAAAATACTAAAACACAGATAACTGTTGCTATCCGATCGTTTCTTTTGCAATTTGGATCTCTCCCCCCGGACTTCCGTTTTCCCTAACGAGGGATTTTTTTTACTTCCTACTTCCCTCTCCGATGGGGAAAAACTATTCTTTAGTTATACAGTGTTTTGTAATCATTACGATACTTCTGATGTGGCGTTGAGGTTATTGGGGGTCCTGATGCGACTCCTTTGATTGGGGTAGGTCCCTCGTTTAGTTGATCTAGATCAATTGTTGATTTTAAAGTAAGAATAGGGTTTGCGAAATCAAAGAAAAGACAAATCCTATGAAGTGGCATCACTGCAGCGGAAAAACTCAGAGGGATGAATATCGGGGTAGGATGTGATGCGAGATAGCCGTTGTACCATGTAGGGTCAGCTAATAAAATGGTAAAATCCCAGTACCGGGGGCCTCGCCGCCATGTATTTGGCGCTATTCTTGTACAAGTGATCGCCAAATTGTCGCCAAGTGATGTTTACAATTTGTGTATTAAGTTTATACCCGATTTCAAAGCATATTTTGAACAAAAAAAGGGTTTGAAATTTTGTTAATATGAATACAAATTTAAATTTGAGTTTTTAATCTATTTAAAGGCGCTTTTGTACCGTTTATAAAACTAAACAGCTCAGAATTTTTGCAATAAGTGCAAATGAAGCAAAATATAAGCATTAGTTGTTTATATTTAGGCAATTATGCTTATAAAATATTTAGTTATATTTATAAAATACGGTTGCTATTTAATGAAATTATTTTAAAACTATCAAACGATTAAACAGTTATAAAGTACGGTAAAATTACTTCTAGAAATTATTAGCTTAAAATGGAAATATAAGAACGGAGTAAATGTTTTAAATAAATAATAAATTTTTAACTTAAAATTCTGAAGATAGTAAGGGAGTGAAATGATTTTTCTTATCTAAGTGGGGTAAAGCTCCCCTTGATCATCCGTAACAATAACGGTAGAGGGTCGTAATAAAATTACTTTTATTACCTAGCGTATCACTTTTAACAATGTAGTACACTATAAAATAATATAAAAATATATCTTCTTCATTTTGTATTAAATTAAGACACAATTTTTGAATAAAGTTCAAAAAGCAGTAAATAAAAAATATATAAATGTGAATTATAACATCACTTGTTATTCTTCGAAAATTAAGCATAAAATATAAAATAAATAAAGCGCTAACCTAATTGAAGTATCCTGAGTTGTTGGTGGATATACACGTTTGATCTGATTTAAAAATCCTGAAAAGCATCTTGCGGATTTTCTTTCAATTACCTCCACATAAATTCAGATTGTTACGAATCAAATTGATTTTCAAAATTGCGAACTGTGAGGGGGGATCTCTTAATTGAGCTCCACAAGCCCTCAATTGTACTGGTGTGAGCTCCAGTATTAAATTTAAAAAACGAAAAAAATACCACAAGAGCACAGCCGAAATGGACGCTAGAAAATCCAAATTCAGCGGTCTTGGAGTATTGTTAGTTACGGGAACCAATAAGGGTCAGATATTCAAATCACGTGTCATTTCCCCCAATACCCTAAAATAAAGGAACCGATTGACATTCCACCTTTTTTAGGGGGTGGTGAAAGAGTCCGAAAAGAGCAAGGTTTGCCAGAAAAAGGTTCTAGAATTGGGCGATATCTCCCACGCTTGGCGTCCCCACCGAACTGGGTTCCGGGGGCTCCCGAACTGGGATATAGCCTATTTTTTATTTTTAAAAACCAGGCTGTTTACTGCCCATTACTGACAGCTTGAGGTATATATAATGGCAAAAATTAATTTTCAAGACTTAAAACGACAAAAACTAACAATAAAGAAAAAAAAATTTAAAATTCAAGCAAAAATATTAAAAGGAGAAAATAAAAAATAAATTTAAAATATTGTCAAAAAATATCAATAAAATTATATAAAAAATGCCCAAGATTATACAAAATTTACTTGAAACGTTTTAGTTAATATTTTAGTAAATAGATGGTGCTAGAGAATCAAGTAATTTTCACCTGGAACTCTAGCACCTAAATTGGCTGTCCTGATCCACTCGTCAATATTGTGTTTATGCTACAATACAACCATTAGCATTATCCTGCTTTAACGCTAGAACCGCGGGCTAGGTCCAACATATCCCAATTAATAAGAACCGGTGTTGATATTCAAAAAATATGCTATATTTACATGCAATGACACATTCATTTTTAAACATTAAATTAAACTAATTGATAAAAAAAATAGATACCACTGTATCAATAATATATTGTTAGATAAATACATAAACGACAACTTTTTTTAAAGTTTATTACCACTCAAGGTTTCTTATAAAGTTTAAACACAGTTAGGGCAACTTTATATATATATATATATATATATATATATATATATATATATATATATATATATATAATTACATATTGGTAGTTTACAATTGGGACAAATATCTACAGTTTTGTTTCCCCACTTGGATTCTTAGAAACGAATAATTATTCATATATTATCGATTCTTCAAAATCATATTTTCATACATTTTTAGAGATATAAAAATAGGAAAAGTCAAAAAGATCATTTCAGTATTACGACCATTATCAATATCACAATTTTTTACCAACATTAATCTTTAAAAAACTGCATTTTATAAAATTAGTAGAGAAGCACTATAGCCGCCAACCCCCGTCTGCCATGTTTTTTTTTTTTTTTTTTTTTTTTTTTTTTTTTTTTTTTTTTTTTTTTTCGGACAACATAAAAACGAGCGAAAAATCGCCAAGCCAAAAATCATGGCGGCGGTCACAAGGCATATCTGAAACAAAACAATTATCAAAACTAAAACTTTTCAAAAAAAAAAAAAAAAAAAAAAAAAAAAAAAAAATAAAAAAAAAAAAAAAAAAACACTTAGCATAATTAAAATGATTTATTAAAATAAAATTTGTATAATAAATATCATATTTTGATATTTATAAAATATTTAATAATTCACTTATATTTATGATCTATATCAACAAACTATATAGCATTTTAATAAGCACTATATTATGAAAAATTTATGACATCATGTACATTAAATCATCATTACAATCTTAGCCCCCCCCCGTGTAATAAAACAAATATAAGATAAATTTAACAATAATGCAAAACCAAGCTCATGCGTATGCAGGGGCGTAAGCAAGAGGGGATTATAGGTTTACCCCCCCTCCCTTACGGCCAGACAAAATGGCAAAAATAAAAATTTTAGTACAAATTATGCAGGCTCTTATTTTTTAGAATTATGAACTGCTCCTCTTGAAAATTATGAACTTTCCCTTGATAAAAATTCTGGGTAAGCCACTGGGCCTATGAATATCCAGCTACTTTTAAACAATCTCAAAATAGAAAAGAACCGAAAGAACTACACCCGCCATAAATAAATTAAAAAATAATAAAAATCAAAAGGAGAAAAAAAAATACAACCTGACCTAGTAGTCACCACCTTCTGTTAGAACGTCCGGGAGCCGAAAAAACAGACACCGTCTAGTCCCGCAGAGGCTAGTTGCCTCCCTGAACATCTGCGCATATTCCCGCGCATGTCGTCATTTCTCTCGCTCCATCGAACGAAAAATTGTTTATTTTGCTCTTTACATTGTGTCTACCTACACGGGTAGCGTAACTTTGCTAATTTCGCTCGTAGTTTTAATTTTTCTACAATTATTATGTCTTCTACACTAGAAACGTCTGTTAGTTTTGGAACTTTTGATTCTGAATCGAATCAAACTCTAAAGAAAGCAATCGTATGCGAGATTTCTGATTCTGGTATGTGGGAGGATCACTCGTTTTTCGACGAATAATTATTCAATATTGCTGTATACTTTTGAGAGGAATAGTAAAATTTAAACTGATGAATATTCTTTGATAGAAAAATGTAAGTTTCTAAATTATTATATTGAATAACATTTTTTTCTGAATAATATTTTTAGCTATAAAAATCAGGTTGCTTATTGCCCATTATAGACAGCTTGAGGTATAAAGTTTAAAATGGCAAAAATTAATTTAAAAACTTAAAATAAAAAAAGATAATAAAAATTAATTTTAACAATTGACAAAAATGTAAATAAAATATTAGAAATGACGCAAGTACATCTCAAGCTCATTTCTTAGCAAAAATTAATTTTATAAACTTAAAATGACAAAAACTAACAATAATGAAAATAAAAAATTTAAAATTCAAGCAAAAAAAAGGAGAAAATAGAAAATAAATTTAAAATATTGTAAAAAATGTCAATAGAATAATACAAAAACTGCCCAATATTATACAAAATTTACTTGAAAAGTTTTAGTTCATGTATTTGTAAATAGATGACGCTAGTGAACCAATTAAATTTCACCTGGAACTGTAGCACCGAAATTGGCTGTCCTGATCCACTCGTCAATATTGTGCTTATGCTTCAATACAACAATTAGCAATATCCTGCTTTAACGCTAGTACAGCGGGCTCGGTCAAACATATCCCAATTAATAAGAATCGGTGTTGATATTTAAAAAGTACACGATATTTACATGCAATGACATTCATTTTTAAACAATAAATTAAACTAAGTGATAAAAAAATTAGATACTACAGTATCAAGAATATATTGTTAGATAAATATATAACCGACACCTTTTTTTTTTTTTTAATTTCTTACCACTTAAGGTTTCTTACACAGTTTAAACACAGTTAGGGCAACTTTTATATATATTTTACATATAATTTACAATGAGGAATTTTCCCTTTTTCTAATTTTAATTTTAAACAATAGAAGACAAAAAAGTAAAGTGGACAGTACCTATTTTTCTTTCATTTGGGGGCCTAATGAGTGATTTCTAATGGGTTTTATAGCGGACTCTTTAACGTCTGTCTAAAATGATACTTTTCCTCCGCCGAGTGTGTGACGTCATCGTTCACGGAAACACCGACCGCCTATGTTGTTTACATGTTAAAAGTCATGTTTAAGTTTATTATTTTTGTGTAAAATATCGCATATAATAGAAATTTTTTTTTATTATGTCTGGCATTAAAATTCATATTATAAATATTGTATTGTACCACTCTGGAAAAATACAATAACTAATTACAATAAGATATTTTTCAGCGTTCCAAAAAATCCACATACACGTAAAATTTGGACAAATGCGATGAAAAAGGGATGAGAAATGAAACCCCAAATTATCATATAATTCATCTCTGTGGGCTTATGAAGAACATTTTTCTGTAAATAAATGCTTGCTTTTGTTTAAATAGTACTAATTTAGAACAATTAAAGTATATAAAAATACATATATACCTTTAAAAGAACTGTTGATTAACCAGTGCTATTTAAATTTTAAAACTGCTAATTTTCGAGTATTATCACAGAGGTCAAGTGAAATAAATGTTTGATGAAGCATATAAATATCGTAAGACATGAATATCTAAAGCATATAATTATCTAATAAGTAACTCGGGGGAAGGGAAGGTTATATATTTTCAAGATATTATATATATTTTCTTCAGAGATGCATATTTCCTAAGGGTAACAATTCACAGTGATATTTTCGATTAAATTTGGACAAACATCTACAGTTTTGTTTTCACACTCGGATGCTTAGAAACGAATAATTTTTCGCCTGGGCTCAGATTCTTCAATATTATATTTTGATACATTTTTATAGGTATAAAATTAGGAAAAGTCAAAAAGCTTATTTCATTTTCAGTAGTAACTTTAGAAAATATTAAACACAAAATAGGTTTTAGGTCAAAATAACCCATTCCTCTGTTCTAATGTTAAAACCTACATTAACAATATGACGCTTCATTACTACCTTTAGTAATATCTCGGTTTAATACAATCATTAACAATATCCCGCTTCAGAAGAAACTTTCGCAATATGAAGCTTTATTGCGACCATTATCAATATCACGCTTCATTACAAACATTAATCTTATAAAACAAATGCACTTATTTTATAAATTTACAGATGTATTATAGCCCCCGTCAGCCAATTTTTTTTTTTCGGACAACATAAAAACGAGTGAAAAAGCGCCAAGCAAAAAAATCATGGCGGCGGTTACAAGACATATTTGAAACAAAACAATTATCGAAACTAAACCTTTTAAAAAAAATGAACACAACATAATCACAATGTATAATTAAAATAAAATTAGTATGATTAATATCATTTTTTTAAAATTATTTATAAAATATTTAATAGGTTATTCATATTTGTGATCTATATCAACAAACTATATCATTTTTATAAGCACTATATTATGAAAAATCTATGACATCATATACATCACAATCTTATAACCCCCCCACCCTGTAATAAAACAAATATAAAATAAATTTAACAATAATACAACTTATTTGAATAATAATGCAAAACCCACCTCAGCCTTATGCAGGGGCGTACGCAAGAGGGAATTAGGGGTTTAACCCCCCCCCTTGCGGTCAGATAAAATGGCAAAAATAAAAATTTTAGTACAAATTATGCAAGCTACTATTTATTAGAATTACGAACCCCCCCTCCCCTTGAAAGTTATGAACCTCCGCCCTTGAAAAAAATTCTGCGTATGCCACTGGGCCTATGAATATCCAGATACTTTTAAACAATCTCAAAATAGAAAAGAACCGAAAGAACTACACCCGCCATAACTAATATTAAAAAAAAAATGAAAATGATAAGAAGGAAAAAAATAGAACCTGACCTAGTCGACACCACCTTCTACTAGAACGTCCAGAAGCCAAAAGAACAGACAGCGTCTAGACCCTCAGAGGCTAGTTTCCTCCTGGTTGCTCCCTGAACATCTGCGCATATTCCCGCGCATGTCGTCATTTCTCTCGCTCGCTCCGTCCAACGAAAAAATTTTTATTTTGCTCTTTGCCATGAGTTTTTTGCATTGTGTCTACCTACTCCGGTAGCGTAACTTTGTTAATTTCGTTCGTACTTTTAATTTGCTACAATTATTATGTCCTCTATACTACATACTTCTGTTAGTTTTGGAACTTTTGATTCTGAATCGAATCAAACTCTAAAAGAAGCAATCGTATGCGAGATGTCTGATTCTGGTATGTGGGATGATACAGTGACCCCTCGTTTTTCGCGGTTAATGGGGAATAGAATTTTCCGCGAAAGCTGAAAAACCGAGAAGTAGGATTTGCCCCTAGGAATTTTAATGTACGCGGGTACTCGAAAGTTTTAAATATGTAAACAGTATTTATTCTTTGCACATTTAAGACAAAAATGACAACAGTATACGTATTTACTTCAACGTGACATTGCTAATTAATGAGGTTAATTACAAGATCTTATAGAGTAATAAACATTAATCGACATTGCTTTCTCAGAGAGGCGAAGAGTCTTGTGTTGGTAAAGGAGGAGAGGATCGCACTCTACTCGTAGAAGTTTCAGGCTCACTCGGAGAATCTTCTGCTGTAGGCGCTGACGGTAGAGCCGGGGGGCTTCACCTTGGAGAGAGACATGGTGATGGGTAGTTGTCTTTTGTTTTTCCATTTCCTTCAAAATTCCCCTGCACAAGGACATAACCCCGTCAACGCGATTGCAAAACTCGACAGCTCGAACCTTATTATCGTCAATGTCTTGTGCCAATTCTTGCAGATTCTCCAGGGTAAGGCCACGCTTTTCAGTTCTGTTCTCCGTCTTCCTCTTCATTTTCTTCCTCACTTGCAGACTTTGTCGTCTCGAGAACCCGTAGTATGTACTCTGAGTCAACTCCTCTCTTTGTTTGACATGCAGGAATCCTTCCCTCTCGCGCATCAACACGAAACAACGCTCCTTTCCGCAGTATGTCTGCGACATGGTTGTATTTTTTCATTTTTATATTTTGATGACTATTTTGGGAAAACCAGCGAAGTACTGAAGCCGCCAAACATGAAGCGCGAAGTAGCGAGGGAGCACTATAATCCTGATGCTGTGTTGAGTGATGTGGTTGACGGTGCCGATGATTTTACTGTGGCTGGGAGGGAGTTTGTTTGCCCTGATTGTTTGAAATCTTTCAAATGTAGATACAATTTGAAACGCCTTGTATATAAATTTCATTCTAATAATACTATATTAATTGAGTCTTAGAAAAATCAAAATTCTGATGTATGTTATGGTGAATGTTCTGATAGTATGGTTCAGTGTGCAAAAGATTTGAACGGAGTTGTGTAATTTTGTGTGCCCCGATTCCTTAAAAACTTTCAAGAAATAAGTTCAATTTGAAACGCCCTGCAAATAAATTGCATGCCAATAATAAAGCATTGATTGAATCTTTAAAAAGTGATCGATCATAACCTATAAGTGTGAGAACTGCCATCTCAATTTTAGTGACCTCAAAAATCTTAATTACCATCAGAATAAAAGTCATTCTAAGATCAATCAAATAGGTAATTATGTGTGTCCTCTATGTCACTGTAATTTTGAAAAGCGTGAAATAATATTCCATTTCAAGAATGTTCATGATATTGATATGCATCCTACTGAGCTGGAATTGAACTCATTTAATGATTTATTGGCATGGGAGGAAAAAAGTGAAAATAACACAAAATCAAAATTTGTTTCTTATGGTAGCAAGCATATTAACACTTGGCATGGGGGTAGACTTCACCGCCAACTTACGCGTGCACCTAGCATCGCGAGAAAGCTTAGTTATTCAGAAAAATCGCAGTCAATCGAAAACTACTTTGTTTTATGAACTAAACATTTTTTATTTTACACTTTAATATAAACTGCATAATTATTTAACAAAAAAAAAATGTTTTTACGAAATGACAAAAATAAACTATTTTTAAAATGAAAATCCGATCATCTGTCAGCACCAATTTCTTCATCACTATTTTTCTCACGACGGCTCAATTTTTCAATTTTATGTTCAACATTAAAAAACCAAGCTTCAAAATATTCACGACTCCTTTTATACGTTATAAAGTCGTGAAATTGTTCTTCTCAAGTAGTAGGTAATAGAACATTGAATAGTAAAGAAATTGAAACTATGCAATATTACTCTCCGATAGATATAAAAAATTTAATTTTTAAATTCATATTTACAAATCCTTCATGCAGCCATACCGCTATTTTTAACAAAATAATGTATACATATATTAAATTTCGTATATTAATGTTAAATTTCACTCCATATATTAATTTAATAAATTTCAACATTAATAATCATTATTCAAAAGTAAATTTTAAATTTTAAAAAGATAATAATTGAGTAATTAGAAATTTCCGGCAAATTCATCGGCAAGCGAGGAAGTAGATAGAAACCGAATTTAAAGAAACTTTTGTAGACATCATTAGAAAATTTTGCCGATACCAGGTCTATAGTTTCATTTCGAGCAGTGGCTAACGAGACCCGAACCTATACTACTTCAGGTCGATCCCGAGCGGCTACAAACATCCATGTCAGAAGCGGAATTCGAACCAGCGGAAGTTTTAAGCTCTTGATCATAACAAGTTTGGAATCTTTTTAACGTGAGCAAGCTTTCCAAAATTCTGCTTATTTTCACAGTATCCAAAATCGTTTAAAAATCTGGATTATCCATCCAATTAAACAGTCAATTCCGTGGAATATGTATAGAAGTCCGTGGAATTATATAAAAGTTTTCAAGTACGCATGCGTCATTTTTAATAACTAAACTGGTTAGTATGAAAACGCAAATAATTCTGAAATAAATACAATTTGTAATATTAGCACCAAACTCACCGCAACTCGTTCATGTATTGGTACAACATCAGTTTCTTTTTCTACATTTTGTACACCCTGCAGAGAAGTGAAGCGAGGACTTCAGCAAGTACAGAAACAGGAACTAAAAATAAAATCTGGCTGTCCACTCCACAACACACGTTGTTAAGGGAAATCTAAAACTCGGCTGTACTACTTGTTGCTTCTTCCTAACAACTCACCTCAGTGATAATACTTGAACTTTCGGCACGATTCAAAATTGAACTACGAAAAGTAGTTTAAACATAAGAACAGAAGTGTTCAAAGTTTTTATCAACTTTTCTGTTTCATGTGGTCCGTAATCAATCGTTTGGGACAGTGGACATCTGGGGGAGGGGGGGGCGAAAGGTTTAAAACAGTGATTCTCAACCTTTTTTAAGCTACCTCCTCCCCCCTATGGAGCCGAAACGTGTTCAACGCCCCCTTTGTAAATATCCCGTAATTTAAAGTGTAGGATAAGAAGTACTGAATTATAGGAGGCAAAATGTTTAATTTTCTTCAATACAGTTACCAATCGAATTTTTAATGAATCAAAACGAATGCTATGGGCTATTCCCCTGTCCATCGGGGGTTCGAATCCCACTGTGGCACAAATGTTTTCAGCCGTCTGTATCGGCTTTAACCCTTTGACAGTTTCATTTTTTTTTCCAGAATTCGGTCAAAAAAAAGTCTTTTCTATTGCATTTTTTTTGTTCATTTTACATTTATAAGTAAAGATATGTTATTAAAATTAACATTTCTAATATTTTTAAACATTTATTACAACTTTTTTCTTTCTATGAAAGCATCATAAAACTGAAGTTTACCTTTAGTCTCATCGATATCCCAGTTAATATTTTGAATTCCAGTGAAAGCAAATCTAGGAAGCGGATCCGAATGATTATCACAATTAATTTAAAAAAATTGTCTCGCTCGACTGATTCCATCTATACTACTATCAGAGTCACTACTATCCATTTCTTCCAGTAAACTTTCGCTACTATTATTAACAGGTAAGTCAGTTTTCTGATTCCGAGTCACAGTTCGAATCGCAAGAAATGAGCTCAATACGCTCTGAATTATCCTTTATTTAAAAGTAAAAATATATTATTCAACTCTTACATCAATAAAATGATCGGGCGGTTAGTAAAATATAACCAGAAAACTATACACTGAAAGATAACAATTCGTCTTCTGATACAAAACATCCGGAAAAACCCGCGCTTTTGAACCAATCAGAGTACAAAATGCGATAAATTGCAAACTATCATTTACTGGACAACTATCGTCATCTATACGAATAATTTGTTACTAAAATTGGAAAAAATACAGTCGAAACAGTGCAAAAAGAAATCGGTAAAGGCCCCGTACGGGCAAAAAAGGGAAGGGTTAAGTAGTAGCTCCCGGTCTCAATATAATTCGTGTTGCAAAAGAGTAGGTAGTGGCGTTCCAAACGAAACGAATGGTGTCGATTGAATATATTTTTCTGACCCATTTCACTCATAACACAGGGAATAAAAATACTGGTTCTGGTATCACCGCAGTAGTTTGTTTTATTACCGGTAAAAATCGTGTAAATTAGATAATGAATGTAATTAATTAATTTAGGATTTTTAAAAATTAAGTTAGAAATCCAAAACCTGCTAACACCGCCACCCTAAACCATTCACTGCCCACCAACATCGTCCCACCGCCTCCGTCGAGAACTAGTGGTTTAAAGTAAAGTAAAATATCGTGGCCCATCTCCATTATTAAAACAACCAGCAATAAATGCAAAGCCACCGCGAGAGAGCTGCTTCGAGCGAGCAATGGCTTCTAGGAACGAAAAGTAGACATCATTGCGGTCGAAGGAAAGGAATCTCCGGCATAACAGTATTCTATCGAAATAGAATTTGAATCTGGAAAAGCAAGTTACATATAAACAACATCATCAAAAGAAATTTCTTTAAGAACGGGATTTTATTTTACATATTCTTATTTTAAAAGATATTTAGCAGTTTCGGAATATTCGTATGGAATTCATCGTTTCAAAATGTTTCAGATGCACTACTTTCAGGTATTGTTAGAATTTTCGATATTGCGTATTCGTGTGTTTGTCAAAAATTAGGTATGTTTTTTAAAATCGCACAATTTTATCTGAAATAGGATGTATTATCGTAAAAGAGCAATAAAAGTGTTGCTAAAATATTCTATTCTACAATATTTGAAATTACTGTGTTGAATGAAGAGTAACGCAAGTGAAAATCGATACCTTGTATTGTCATATAAAATTTAAAGCTAAACGCAATTCGTTCTTGTGCAGAAGGAACATTTTGAAGGAATACTGATGCAGGAAGTTTGTAGCTTCGCACTGTAATCAAAAATTCTTTTCTAACGGATTTTAGTGAGACATACATGTTATGTAACTATATCATTTATTTTCATAATACGAATATCGTTAAAAGGTTAAAATTCGAAATTCAGAGACCCTTGTACGAAATGAAGATTTGCTTCTGTATTGTTAAATTGGCTCAACATCCCAATCGGGAGAGTTCATTCTGATACAGGGAAACGACAAGTTCTGCTTACAAGAAAACGTATCAAGATGTCACGTCTTGCATTAAACATCCGGGTAACTTCCAGTCTTCCTTCTTTGTAGAACGTGGATTAAGCGCATCTACGAAATGGAGATCTTGCAAATATTCCTTCGAACATCAAGTGATGTCGAACCATCTCATAAGTATTTTGAGTAATAATATTTCATTTGTCTAAAACAGTTCCAAAAGATGTTGCTTTGGGGATACAAACGCCATATTTCTATTTTATCTGTACATTACTATTAAACAACATCACAGAAATAGCTGCAATTTTGTCACTATATAAATATTTCACTTAAGGGTCCACAGCAAAGCGTTTGCAAATAAATATTTAGGAATTTCTAGCCTAAGATCTTGGGATATTAAGTTTATCTTGAAGCAATTTGATTCATGGGGCATCTTTACATATTGCTATTCCATAAAAACAGTTCATTTAAAGTGTCTTAAAATGCAAAATGACTGCTTTCTTACTAAGTACGCATTATACAGAATTGCTACTTACCGAGAAATTAATTAAAAAAAAAAAAAAAAAAAAAACCACGGTCAATTTGAACTTTTACTTATGGGCGTGCTCAGAAAAAGAAATGCGCCATTTGCAATCTTAGAGTGTTGCCAGTTTTTCTTAGTAATAACTTTCCTTGCTAATTTTTTAAGTACATTAGAAACCCACTTAAAGGAGAGTTTTATGTTCGGAAATAAAAAAGAAATGGGTTCTGGAAATGAATAAAAACGAATGATATATTTTATTTGTATTTTGTATCTCTATATTTAAAGAATCTTAATTTTAGAATATCCTTATTTTGCGCCATTATTACGGATATCAAATAAAAGTTTTTCATTTTTAGATTCTTTCAAAATTCGATGCGGTCTAGCAGTTAAAAGAAATGAGAAGCCTTCAACAACATTGGCTTCAAAATAAGAAAATTGGCGAGTGCATCGTGACATGTCCAGCCCAACTTCGCCAAGACGATGTAATGTTAAATTTTCCATGTTTTTGCAGTTTGCATCTGAAGCGATGTCGGAGTTGCAAACAGGATTCCTCACTCCACGTCTTGTGGCACCCCGTTCTCCTGTTTGCAAGACGGAGTTCTGTTCGAACTGCCCTCAAACTCCCTTCTTGTTGTCTCGGCGACTTTCTCAGCAGCTGCCGGTCAAGAACTTTCGCTCTGACATCGCTGATGTTTCCTGCTTTTCCCTGATGCAACAGAATTCACCCCTTTAAACGCCGAATATTTCGGTTACCTTGGTGACGAGAGCACCAACAACTCGTCCACGTTCCAGTTATGACAATGCACTTGTAACTACACGGAATGCCACCCTGGAAAGTACTCATACTTGCAACGTGATGAAGACATTGTAATTTGACGTTAGCAGAGAATGTGCACGTGACAGTACGACTGACGCAGTCAGATGCATCTCAACTCTTAGCAAACATTTAAAACCACGTCCACTCTATGATCCAATGCAAGTCATTACCACTGTGTGGAGTGAGTATGGCTCACCGTGGTCGACGGTGGTAGACGATAAAATGGCTTTGGCAGAAGATGGCTCAGGAAGCGTTTTTATTTTTAAACATGAAAGACAGACATCCGCAGTGAACTCTATGGTCACTTCCAGGCCCCCGGCTCACCGAGTGGCCCAATGTGCGAGTGCAACCTGTGAACCAAGGTTGCCACACTGGCCACTTCTACAGTGGTGAACAGTTGGCCATGGTGTGGAAGTGGCATGAAACATTTCCCTCTTTCTCATTGATATTGTACATAATTCAAACATGTATAAAATTTAGTTTTATTTTGTTTTCGTGACTTTCCCGAAAATGGTAATAAGCCTCAGTACATATGGTTGCAATACGTAGAATTTGAAATGCGAAAATATAGAATTTTATAACGTTTCTAATTTCTTATGGCCTCTAGGAAATTATATACGATTGTATAACTTTTGTTTCTCCAAAACATTTGTCCACAACTGTGGAAAATTTTCCATTTTAGATAAAGAATACTGTTAGTTCAAATTTTCAACTTACGTATGCACTCATACTTTGCAATTTTCCTATTTGCAAAGTATTTTTTATTCAATATATAAATGTTTCAATCGAAAACAAAATACATTTTTAAATATTTCATTAGCGTTTTAGAAACTTGATTACTCTATGACCGAAACTTAAAAGTACATTATACCTTTAAATGAAATTCAAAGTATCCTGCATTCTATTACGCGTTTTTAGTCAAGATGTAAACAACTATTTCAGAGGAATAACCTAAAGACGTGGCCTCTTTGTGTTTCGCACTTGAAATTTTTTTGTGGCAGATCTGCCTTGAAGTCAACCAAAATAACTGACAGGGATGTCGGACTCACAATCGGTAAAAACGCACGGATCGTCTCTTATTCTGCCAAA
>JAGEOH010001233.1:22500-25000 GCA_032207245.1 Pardosa pseudoannulata
ACGCTGCCCTTTATATTTTATTAAAAATGGACCACAATAATCAATAGCGCAACAGATAAATGTAAAATTAATATTAATTCTTTCATTCGGTAAATCGCCCATTATCTGGTGTGAAATTACAGGGTTTATTTTATTACAAGTTACACGTTTGTGAACTATTCTTCTCGCAATATTTCTACCATTTAATGGCCAATAAATTTGTCTTACAGAGTTTAACAAAGCCTGTGGGCCGTTGTGAAATTCTTTTATGTGAAAATACTTTAAGATGAGTTCAGTTAAATTATTTTTTGCTGGCAATATAATGGGGTGTTTTTGATTGAAGCTTAACTTGGCATTTTTTATTCTACCTCCAACTCTTAGTAAACCACAGTTATCTAAAAATGGATCAAAATATTTTAACTTACTACTTGACGAAAGAAGCAAACCCCCCTTCAACGAAGACACCTCTCCTGAAAAATACCTACCCTGAATGTGTCTAAGCAAAGTAGTTTTTGATTTTTCTATTTCTTCAATGGTAACACTACCTGTCTGCCTCTTAAGATTTTTTGCAATTATTTGCAAACCTAAAAAATAAACTAACCACTCTAATTAGTTTTAAAAAATTATTCGAAATATTAAAAAATAAATCAAAAAAGTTATCAGAGTTTGTTGTAACTAGAGTTAATTCACTAGAGTTTTTTAATTCCTGTTGATAGTCACTAATTGTAATTATTGGCACTTCTTCAGGCACTAAAATTTCGCATTTCAGAAATTCCGGTCCACACCACCAAAGTTTATTTTTTATGAGTTCACTAGCAAAAGAACCCCTGGAAATAATGTCCGCAGGATTGTTTTTGGAGGATACATGATTCCAATGGTAGCTAGTTGACAAGGATATAATTTCAGTCACTCTGTTTGCGACGAAAGTTTTTAACTTGTGAGGTGGAGTTTTAAGCCAGGCCAAAACTATAGTTGAATCAATCCAAAGCCAAACTTTATCAATACACAGCTGAAGGATCGGAATGACTTTGTTCATCAATCTAGATAGAAGTAATGCAGCAGATAATTCCAATCTAGGAATAGTCATTAGCTTTATGGGAGCTACCCTTGATTTACTACATAGGAGTTTAGAACTATATTTTCCATCCGTTGAGAGGCAACGTATGTAAATAGCTGCTCCAAATGCCTTACACGAGGCATCTGCAAAGCCATGAAGTTCAATTGTTTCTACATCATCTTCGAGCACATATCTAGGAATACGGATATTATTAACGTCACTTAATTTTGACACAAAATTCGTCCATATTTGCAGAGAAGTAGGTGGGAGTTGCTCATTCCAATTTAATTTTAGAAGCCACAACTCCTGCATAAATATCTTGGCTTTCGTGATAATAGGTCCAAGCAGCCCAAGTGGATCATATATCTTAGCTATTTCTGATAGGACTTCACGTTTAGTGTAAGTATCTTTAACAATCATATTAATTTGGAATAGGAATTGGTCTGAATGTGATGTCCACAGCATACCCAGGGCTTTCACAGGTGTTTGATGTAGGGAGTTTTCATCAAATGTATATTGAGCCTTAGAGGTATCTTGTAATAATTCGGGATGATTTGAAACCCATTTGTGCAGCTCCATACCTCCTCGTTGCAAAATTTGGATCAATTGAAGTTGCAGCTCTTGAGCCGATTGAAGAGAGCACGCTCCTGATAGACAATCATCCATGTACATGTCTTTCGATATTACGGCAGCAGCTTCTGGAAATTCCTCCATTTCTTCATCAGCTAAAGCCTTCAACGTCCGGTTGGCTAAAAAAGGCGCGCTGACAGTTCCATAAGTGATTGTACACAATTCGTACACCTTTATAGGAGCATCCTTATTTGGTTTCCATACGATTCTTTGTAAATGACAAGTATCCACTTGAATTTGTCGGTACATTTTCGTAATGTCCGCACAGAAGGCATATTTATGTTTTCGAAATCTAGTCACAATCGAAAAAAGGTCTTGCTGGATTGTACCACCATTTAAAAGAATGGAATTCAGTGAATGTCCACTAGTTGTGTTTGCACTAGCATCGAAAACTACCCGAAGCGGAGTTGATGTCTTCTCAGGTTTATAAATCGCATGGTGGGGAATGTAATAAGAAACTAAATCTAACCTCTCAGTTTTAACTTCCTTCATGTGACCCAAACGTTCATATTCTTCCATAAATTCACGATATAAAGTTTCCACAATTTTATTTTTATCTAATTTATTCCATAGATTATTCAGTCTCTTAATAACGTATTCCTTGGATGAACCCAAATTTAATTCTGCATTTTCTTTAATCGATAATTGTACTATAAATCTACCAGTTTCATCTCTTTTATAAGTGTCTGTAAAATGTTTCTCACAAAACAGTTCTTCCTCACCTTTAACAAATTCTTTATGATCTCCAGGAAATGACTCTATTTCAAAAAAATTTTTAAGTGATTTATCCAAACTAGATTCCTCCAACAAACAACAATAATGTGATTTAATTAA
>JAGEOH010001234.1:0-2500 GCA_032207245.1 Pardosa pseudoannulata
AATATATACATACATATATATATACACACACATATATATATATATATATATATATATATATATATATATATATATATATATATATATATATATATACATACATACTGTAGCAAAAAAAAAAAATTGGGAAGTACTTAACGATAATTTCGACGTAGCTCAGAAAACTTTGAATTATCTTTCTAAATGAATTCAATGCAATTTTTAACTGCATTCACAGTATTGGGAGACTTTAGAGGAGTATGAAAATAAAGAAATTATTGAGCGTGTACCAGATAATTCTCATCCGAAAAACAAACCATTTTTTTATCTGATTTATAGGGTAATTTACAATTCTGGAAAATTAAAAGTTTTACTGATCCAGTCATATGATGGGCTATATATGCTAGTGTATGCATATATATGTATACATATAGTGTGTGTTTGTGTGTGATTGAATGCAATACATGTATATAATATCTATCCCAATATTTATTAAATATTCTCCCCATCCACGATTGAAGACAGTAGACCGAAAACCAGAATTTCAAACTAAATTAATCGAGCGTTGGCGGTTCGTTGGCGATATATCGGTTCGTTGGCGATAGTTTGGGCAACCTATTTTTGTCGCCAAGTTCATCGCCGAATATCGCCGAATGTTGACAAGTGTGGCATCCGGTGACAACTTCCGGTTTCGGTTTCTGGAGTATTCCAGGAGTTTCTTCGAACCTATATAACCAAAACGAAAGGCGCATCCCTTCTTGAGGTTTAGTCAGTCTTCATCCATCATGGTTCTTGCTCAATAAATCTGCATATTACTTTTACACCAGTCGTTTAATGCGGTGGAGTCTCCCAACACTAGTAGAATAAGTAACAACTAAAACTAAAATCATCGGTTCATGCAATATTTTCAATATTCAAGTAATCAATTTCAAATAAGCTCAACAAGTGTCTTCTTTCTGTTATACCAAACACACTCTTAATGATCTCAAGCTAATAAATCCTATCCTGTGCAAAGTCACGTTGTGCATAGCGACATGCATTTTAATGCACCCGCGTTACATTAAACTGTAACTCTTTGTGTTGTTGCTTCTGTATTGCTGTTTACCTCGCATGCTATTCTCCTATAGCCCAGAATATTTCCTATCGCTTTAATCTTTTTTATTCAATTGGTCATTTCTCTAAACACCCGAATTACTGTTCGACGAGATAAATCTGAAAAAGTCGTCTTTACAAACTGGCAAACTGTTCTTCCTAGTTCAAATAAACTCTAATTGTTACAATGTACGTATCATTTAATTCGTACTCATAACATTGATCTTTCTATAGCTCTAACCCAGGGTGTGTTTGGCCAAAATAATGATTAATCCTTAATTCTCCGAACTTAATTTATTATTCTTAAACATTATTTGTAGTTATAAGCATACAATTTCGATATTACAGTGGCACAGAATTCAACGATTTATTTTATCTAATGATTTGTACTAAATAATCGTTAATTATGAAATGGTGACTATAGTGTTAATGACAGTGACTTACTCGGGACGCATGTGAATGGACGAACGAAAATAGAGGCAACGGACATCTGTCGTAGGGCGGCTCAGGGTGAGGAACGAATCAGGATCTTTACTCCCTAGACGCATGAGAACCAGCACACACAATCACCGGTCACACTGTCCAGCCACGGCTCCTGGAAACAGCAGATAACACTCTCTCGGACCTCTCTCTTCTCCTTTTTCTCCGAGATCCTCTCCTTTTCTCTTCTTTTTTTCTCACTCCCAATCGTTTTTGCAATCCAATAAGCAATAAATATAGAGTGTAACCCATGTCTATTTGCTATGAGCATTTTCGATCCTCCTCCAGATGCACCCCATAGTCTATACACTTTTCCCATGGGAATCTGACGCTGTTGCAGGTGACCACAGGTCCTGACACATAGCCTTAGTTCACCGCTGTCCACTACTTCATCTTAATAGGCCATTAACTTGTTCGCGTCCACTGCTATAAGCCTCCCGTGGATACCCTGAATTAAGTCACTCCTTCACAAATCACCTTAATAGTCACCCCCCGGCTAAACACAGATCTTTGCCTTTGGCAGAATTAATCTGCCAACTTACTGCACTAATATGTCATACTACTGAGTTTAACAGTTAATTTCCATAAAACTCTACCATCCTACATAGCCTTCCTCGTGTGGAGCAACAGGGGTTAAGGCGCTCTCCCGCTAATGAGATTTCTATCAGTGAGCACAAAATTGACAACGAACGTAAAAATAAACAACTGGAAGGATTGAAAGGATACGGAGATTCGTGAGTTCACAGCAAAAAACAAAGAGGAGGAAGTTTACGGATAGAGACACACAAGTTTTACGTGGCCCCGAACATCCATTTACAATGGAGCCTCGATCAGGAATGAACAGTTTGTTTCAGTATCGGATTGGAAGGTGAGCTCAGTAGCCAATGAGATCCAAGATTTACAGGCAATGCCGAACAAGTGAGGGTGAACAAGAAAGTAAATGGCCGGT
>JAGEOH010001234.1:5000-12500 GCA_032207245.1 Pardosa pseudoannulata
CACCCGAGGAGAACGTGTAGCTTAAGGAAAGCTACGAATGAGATTGAGACTGCCTTAAGCTAGGTGCTCGTCATTTAAAAGCAGTGAACATGCAACAAATCCCCTCAGGCTTGATCTGCCTCCTCCAAATGTTTCATTTTAACCTGAAAAGTATTACGACGACGAACCTAATTTATGAACCTAATTTTATAGCCCCAGCCGCCATTAATGAGCACAGCGGATCTTCGACCGTTTTAGCCACGAACTTACAATCTTTAGGTTATGAGATCTATCCCTTTGCTGACTGAATTGCCACTGCTAAAAAAATTAAATGCCGAAAAAAAAAAGAAAATTTTCTATAGCTGTACTGAATTGAACATTCAATTTATAAATTAATGTTTTATTAAAAATTTGAATATTTTTAAATTCTCGAACAATTGTTATTTTTCTTCAGTACGTTAAGTGTGCGCATATGGCTCGGGAATAAAAATGCATCTTTACCACTGGCAGCCCCCGTTTTCTAGAGAAAAAGATTCTCTAGAACAGAATACTCTATTCTAGAGAATCTTTTTCTCTGTTTTTAATACGTTTCTGCTATGAATTTTCGTTGCAAATGGCCATAATTTATGATACAATAATTGTTTACATTTTATTAGAAAATTTATTCAACATTTATATATTTGTTATTGCATAAATGAAAATATTTGTTTATAACTAAATATTAACACTATGTTTAAAAAAAAATTAAAAAGCTTACACATTCTCGAATCTTTTTTACTCTTCTTTTTCAGGGTTAAGAGTGGATTCTTGAATCGGCTACAATTGAAATTATTTTAAAAATCAAAGATCCAATACAATAATTATGTAAACTTTATTAATCTACCATTAAGGGACCATTCCTATAAAAAAAAAGAGAAAATAAATTTTATAATCTTGTATTACAGCTAGTTGAAAATAATTTGCAACTTTTGAATAACATTTGTCTGACTATTGAAAATGATTTAATGATTTCCTTTGAAAAATTAGTTCATATGTTAAAAAAGATAATTTTTGCAGCCCGTACAAATCTTTTAAGAGTTTTCTTTCTGTCTAACATTTATATTAATAGGTTACGAAAGTTTGAAGAATATACATTTTTCCACTAGGGTTATATCGGTGCAAATTAAGTTTTAAAATCACCGAATTAAAGACCATATACGAGTATGTAAATCACACTCTCTTACTGTGCATGCACGAAATATACCTGTACCTCTCTTACATAATTTTTGTAGTCATTAACTATGGGGCAACTAATTAAAAATGTCTAAGAATATATTTTGAAAATTTTAAAATATATCATCGCCTATCGAGCTGTATTTTAGTCTACCTTCTAACTAGTTATAAAAGGAGGGGTCGTTCCTATACTTGCAAAATAAAATGTTTGAAATCATCGAGAAAGTGCACTGAGGGTGGAAAAACACTAAATACCCAAAATCAGTTTGGCCTCTTCATTGTATCACTATCGAATATATATCTAAAAAGAATATTTTACTTTCTCAATATATTCAAGCACTTTATTTTGACAATATATGAACGACCCCTCCTTTTTCGAAGAGAGTTAAAATAAAATACACTATAACAGAACGACGATAAAATTTTAAATTTTCATATCATACTCTTGGACCTTTTTTTGGTCAATGCTCCAACTTTGATTCAACCAATAGTTCCTTTTAATAATTTAACAGAAAATATTTTCAAGCAAAAAGCATTTGTTTATATCATCTCCATCTATTATTTTCTTTTTATTTCCCGGTCACAATTATAAGGCATAAATTGGCAATAGGATACGTTTTAAAGCCAAAAAATATAATATTTATCCTTTCATTAAGGGTAAGAAGAACATAATCGCAAAATTTTGCTTCTATCACTAGATTTTAGAAAAAGTTTCAAAGGCTAAACTTCAGTCATTGGGTGAGTTTGTTGATCCATTGTAGATAGACTAACACGTTTCTGTTTAAAAGTCTTCCATGGGATGGGTAAATTGTCTATAAAAAGAGTAAGTCCCCCAATGGAAATTCGATCATCTCAATTTGCTGCATTATCTGTATAGCTAAAACAGTTGGCATTTAGATCCTTCACCTGAGATAACTTTGATAATTTTTTCTGAGATAATTTGAGATTTAGTTTGATTTATATAGTCAAATAATTTAAGCCAGGATTATTAAGCCAGGTATTAAGCCAGGATTGCACGGAAATTGTGAAAGAATATTTACAGAGTAACATATATCAGGTCTAGGTCTATTTGAAATAAATGACAGACAAACTAATATGTTTCTGGAAGTCAATTATGGCATTTTTAAAGTTTTGGATCCTAAATTTAAACATTGGGTTTTAGAAAGAAATGTACCTACTGCTATGGGTAATAAAGTTGCTAGACAATTGATATTTTTATATTTTTCACATACTTTATTGGATATATTCTGGGGAATAGGAAGTTCATTTCTAATTTCCTGAAATTAGACTCGTAAAAATTTACGATTTCAACCCATTATTTTAAGGTCAAAGTGAGTACGCAAACAATTTATCACATTTTTTATAAGATTGTCAGTTGTCGAAAATAACGCTATATCATCTACGTAAAATAATAAAACAACCTTATTCATATATATAAACACAATTTGTCCATTCTGATTTGCTAAAAGATAACTTTCAAGTGCAAAGTGCAAGTACTAAGAATCATTCTTTCCCTGATTGGTATAAACCATATAAAATTTTGTTTAAACGGCGTACGTGGTTTTGTTTTAAAGGATCGACAAAAGCTTGTGATTGGGCCATAAAAATATTTTCTTGAAGTGTAGCATAGAGATAGGCACATTTTATATCCAACTGACAATGTTTCCATTTTAGTTTACAAGTACTGAAAAATATTCTTACGATTGAAAAATTAACCACTAGGTTAAACACTTCATAGTGTATTCCCTGAATTTGCTTAAAACCTATCGCAACCAGTGTAGACTGACAATTTTATTGCTTCCGTCTCATTTTAGGGTATAAACCCATCGGCAACATATGACTCGGCTGTTTTCCGGTTTTGGAACAAAGTCCCACCCTTTACGTTGTTTTATAACTTTGATTTCGTCTTTCATTGCTTTACACCTCTCATCAGCTTGGGGGGGGGGGGTTCTCAAAGCCACTTTATTACTACTTGGAATTATAATTTCTAGTCATTCCGAATTATTTTCTTTCTCTATTTTTACAACACCGGAGTATGCATTTTTCCTCTAAAATTGAAGAGATTTGTCAAATTTTTAATTGTGTGCTTTACAGTAATTTCCAACATCTGTATTCGATCGAAAACGTGCTTTTACACCTTTAATTCTATAATAAGTAACAATCTGAGATCCATCTCTACATGGAACAGCTTGTCTTTCCCAAACAATGTTTTCACTAGAAGTTTACTGCTACCCTTATCCCCTCCCATTCTTAGGAAATTTCAGTTTTTCGGTTGTTCAGTTTTTTCAGATTCTGACTCGCTTCCTGAATCAGACGAAACTTTGATTGCTTTAAAGTTTGTTACTCTGACTATGTATTTTTTCATCATTATGAGATAACAAATAGTTTTTAATGTATACCTTAACATAACACTCAATGTCCAACTTTTTTCGTTGTTGTTTAGGATTTGGTTTCAAAAACTCTGAGATGTTTTAATGATGGTTTACGTCCACTACTCTGAACTCAAACCAAAAGGGGTTGAAGTTTGCTTTCCATGGCATACCAGATTCCAAACATAAGTATAACATAACAAGGTTTCCGCCAAAAATCCATTACTTAATCCGCTGAAATGACCATAGCTTTTATAGCGTCCATTGCGGTATAATTTTGGCGTTCTACTACGGCATTTTATTGTGGAGAGTAGACATTTGTTCTTTCACGTTTTATCCCCTGTTGATCTAAAAATTTTTCAAGTTCTGTATTACAGCATTCGAGACCATTATCGGTCGTTACGTTTTAAGATTTTAGTTCTTAACAAACGTTCTGCCTTTTTTGATAACTAGAAAAGATATTAAAAACTTCACGTTTCCTTCTTTTATTGGATAGTTACTTACTTTAGACAAAAAATCATCAATGATACTTAAGAAATAACGATAACATCCAATAATATATTGGGAATGGCTAGGGGTTTTTGAGACCTAATTTTTCCTATTGGTTTAAATGATTTCCGTCGAGATTTACCAATTTTACACGGTTCACATTTCAAATACTTCATAAAGCAAATCTGGTAAACCACTTACAGAATGTTTTTTACTAGTTTGCCATATAAATACGTAATACGTTATTCAAAGTATGTTATTCCAAATTTCTAAATTGTTTAGAAAATTTCTGTTCTTTGACTTAGAATCTTTGAATTTCATATTACAGGGTTTATTTACAATAGGATTTTTGCCTTTATGTTCTTTTAACGTTAAAAGGTTTAATAGTCTCAAACTATGGATTTACATAAAAAAATGCCATTATTCTTTTTAGCTACAAATAGTTTACGATCATCTTTGGCATATTCTGTAATTTGTCCCTTTCTACATGTAAATGTTTAACCTGCTTTGTCAATTAAAAGACCGGACATTAAATTAGGCCATAATTTGGGAGATTACAATACATTAAAAAGATTAACAATTTCTGACTCACCCTTGTTTTTAAAAATCCTCTTGACAGTCCCAGTTCCTGATACTTTACATGACACCCCACCAATCGCGATTACCACAGAAGCGTTTTTTATAGCTTTAAGGTCCTTTAGGAAACTCTTCTTACCATAGAAATGTGAGCTTGATGCTGTGTCCAATACCCAAAATATATCGTCGCTGCCTTGACTTAGGCACGATCCGTTGATAAAACAGGATTCCGGCTTCGGTTTTGTAATTGAACGATTTAAAAAAATCTGTTTATCATCAGTTTTCAGGAGGATTTCTCTTTAACACCTTTCAAACTTGATGAAAAGGCGATGCTTTCTTGGTCTTTAATGAATTGTTTCAGTCCAGATTCTTTAGCAGTTAACTCACTCTGAATCTTATCAAAAGTGAAACCTCCGTCTTTCTTACGGTAGATTGATTCTACAATTCCGTTAAATTCAGGAGCAAGGAAACGAATAAGTTGAAACGCCTGGTACTATTCATAGGTTTTCCAGCATCCTTTAACATTTACGATTCATTTACAATTTTTCGGATTCTTGCGGCGTACACACTAATTTACTCCCTTGGGTTGATTCTGCAGGAGAAAAATTCATCGGTGATTCTAATTACACGGGCACTAGATTCCGGTCGGAAATGCTTTTCTGAAAGTTCCCACGTTGTTAATATCAGAAATAGTACTTCGATATTATTTGGCAATATTTAAATATATTAACCCATAAGCTTTGTTTGCTCGTTGGTTAAAACTTCTTAATTTTTTTTGTTGATTTTTATAACGTTTCAGCTTTATCTTTAGGGCCGGTCTCACAAAAGTCATTTAGCGACTAACAGCGATTAATTTCTGTTTAAAAGGAAAATTGTGTTCCACCATTGGTTGACGTCATGAGTTCATCGCGGTTACCAATTAAACATCTTTGGTGAGACCGACACTTAGTAGGTGCAGTTTCTGTCTTTGATACGATACACCATCATTTCTTTTTCATTAGTAGCACTTTCATATTATCAAATCAAGTTGTATAGTTGTCGGCATTCAGCTGTTCAATTGAAACTCCATTTTTAATTCTTTTAAAAGTTTACAGGTCCACCATCGAATAGCTTCTAAAATGTTTTAAATAAACTCCACCACTGCATACATTTGCTACCCATAACCGACAAGATGAGAAATTGGTCAAAAGACAAAAATAATTTTGAAAAATTCTAAAAATTAGTAGAGGGGTCATTGGATAGAGGAAGTAATCACTTTCCATAAAATAACATTTTCACTTAGAATGATTTTAACTAAAACTTTATTTTTAAGGTTATAAAAATAAAACATGCATTGACTACTGCATGTAAATGAAAAGTAGTAGACCAGGCTATTAAACAAAAGCGTAAGTTAGGAGTGCCCGTTAAGCAAGGGTGAACACGCTTAAATACATAGCTGCAGTAAGAAATCTGCATATGGCTTTCAGTCACGGTTATATATCCGTGACTGAAAGTTAAAGTTAAACGCATCGGATAATTATCCTTACGAGTTAATGATGTCATGTTGTAAGGAAGATTTTTTTTTATGTTTCCCAACAAATATCATAGCTTTTAAGTTTGGTTTAGTTTATAGCACTACGGTCTACCTTTTACTACACGAGGGTTAAGGAGACAAGGACCTACAGCTTAAAACCAATTTCGAATGGCTAAGAACATTCAAGCCAAAGTGGGATTCGATTCCACGAACTCCGGTACTGAAGTCCAGTACCTTAGACATTTGGCTACCGTTTGGTTCATAACTTTTAAGGAAACATTAATGAAAATATGTAGTTTTTAACTTTAAATGATTTTTACTCAAAATGCATTTTTTTTCAACTCGTGCGCACTACAAATAAAAATCTATTGCGCATTATAAACTTAAATTTTAACAATAAATAGAGTATTGACCTACAATGAAACTCTACCTATATTTTTTGCTGTTGTTTATTTTATTTGGATTTTATAGTATTTGGAGGGGAATTTCAAATTACTATTTTACCTTTTTTAATTTAATCCCGTGACGTACAATTTTTGATGCTTTAAAAAAATTAAATAGGTTGAAAATCATAATAATTATCTTATAATTATTGTTTACAAAAAAAAATTATTAATGCAACTCACATTGTTCTGTTGCTTTTTTGAGCACACTGTCTCAGAAAAAATTAATTTTTGACTTTTTAATTTTTTAAAGTATTTAAATTTTTTAGACAAAAAGTAAATTCGTAAAACTAATTAAATAAGAATGGAGAATAAATGATGAAAATTCCATGTATATGCCATAATAAATATAAAAAATGATCAGAGGAAATATAAAACAAATGAATTTAAAAATGCTAAAATGAGATTTATCCTCTATTAAATTTCAGAAAACAATAAAATGTTCAGAAGCAATAAAAGACTTGTATATACAATAATAAATATAAAAAAAATGATCATGGGAAATATAAAATAAATCGATTTAAATAGGCTCAAATAGGATGTATCCTCTACTAAATTTTAGAAAACAATAAAATGTTTAGAAACAATCAAAGACTTGTATATACAATAATAAATATAAAAAATGATCATGGGAAATATAAAATAAATCGATTTAAAATGCTTAAATAGGATGTATCTTTTACTAAATTTTAGAAAAAAAATAAATGTTTAGAAACAATAAAAGACTTGTATATACAATAATAAATATAAAATATAATCATGGGAAATATAAAATAAATCGAATTAAAAATGCTAAAATAGGATGTATCCTCTACTAAATTTTAGAAAAAAATTAAAACGTTTAGAAACAATAAAAGAATTGTATATACAAAAATAAATATAAAAAATGATCATGGGAAATATAAAATAAATCGATTTA
>JAGEOH010001234.1:20000-25000 GCA_032207245.1 Pardosa pseudoannulata
CATTACGTACAAATTGTAGAAGTTTAAAATTACATACAAATGTAATTTTAAAGGCTCAAATCTACTACACAAAATCCCCCTCTCAAAGTTTTGTAGGTATCTCCTCCATACGATTCCTACAAATGACACCATTTATTTCTAATGGTTATAACTTACTTACAATATCTATTTATGCGATTCATTTCACGAGACATACAATTAAGTATTACATACAAATTGTAGAAGTTTAGAATTACACACAAATGTAATTCAAAAACTAAAATCTGCAACACAAAATTCCCCCCCTTCAAAATTTTGTAGGTATCTCCTCCATACGATTCCTGAAATGAAACCATTTATTCCTTATGGTCATAAATTACTGACATTATCTATTGATGTCACATTTACTTTACCGGAAAAGAAAAAAGGTTATCATACATAGGAATTTATTTATGTATGCATCTGAATTCATATAAACGTATTCTAGGATCAAATAATCTCGGAAGTTGTGCTTTCTAAACTCAAAAAAAAAATTCCTCAAGCATGCAAATATATTATTTTTTATGAAGTATCACGGGACATACAGTTAAGTATTGCATAGAAATTGAAGAAGTTTATAATTACACACAAATATAATTCTAAAACTAAAATCTGCTACACAAAATCCACCCCCCCTCAAAATTTTGTAGGTATCTCCTCCATACGATTCCTGAAATGACACCATTTATTCCTAATGGTCATAAATTACTGACAATATCTACTGATGTCACATTTACTTTACCGGAAAAGAAAAAAGGTTATCATACATAGGAATTTATTTTTGTATGCATCTGAATTCATATAAACGTATTCTATCATCAAAGAATCTCGGAAGTTATGCTTTTTGAACTCAAGCATGCAAATATATTATTTTTTTATGAAGTAAAAACTCGGAAATTCTATAAGCTTCCACGGAAAATTTGTACAAACGTCACGTGGTCATTGCAGCATAAATAAAATATTTCGAAAGATGCTGGAAATATTTCTTTCACCGGTCGCTTAAAATAAATATATTTGAATCAAATGAATACAAATGACTCCATTTATTCCAAATGGTCATAAATTACAGACAATAACTATTGATGTGGATCAAATCAGTAGACATACAATTAAGTATTATGGACAAATTGTAGAAATTGAGAATTACATACAAAATAATTTTAAAGGCTCAAATCTACTACACAAAATCCCCCTCTCAAATTTTTGTAGGTATCTCCTCCATACGATTCCAACAAATGATACCATTTATTCCTAATGGTCATAAATTACTGACAATATCTATTTATGTGCTTCATATCACGAGACATACAATTACATACAAAAGACATACAATACAATACAAATCTACTACACAAAATTCTCCCTCAAAATTTTGTAAGTATCTCCTTCATAGGATTCCTACAGATGATACACCATTTAGTCCAAATGGTCATAAATTACTGCCAATATCTATTTATGTGCTTCATATCATGAGACATACAATTAAGTGTTACATAGAAATTGAAGAAATTTATAAATACATACAAATGTAATTCGAAGGCTCAAATCTACTACACAAAATCCCCCCCCTCAAAATTTTGTAGGTATCTTCTCCATACGATTCCTACAAATGACACCATTTACTCCTAATAGTCATAATTTATTGACAATATCTATTGATTTGGATCAAATCAGGAGGCATATAATTAAGCATTATATACAATTTGTAGAAGTTTAGAGTTACATAAATATGTAACTTTAAGGCTCAAATCTACTACACAAAATCCCCCTCTCAAAATTTTGTAGGTATCTCTTCCATACGATTCCTACAAATGACACCATTTATTCCTAATGGTCATAAATTACTGACAATATCTATTTATGTGCTTCATATCACGAGACATACAATTAAGTATTACATAGAAATTGAAGTTTATAATTACATATAAATATAATTCGAAGGCTCAAACCTACTACACAAAATCCCCCACCCTTAAAATTTTGTAGGTATCCCTTCCATACGATTCCTACAAATGACACCATTTATTCCAAATGATCATAAATTACTGACAATATCTATTGATGTCACATTTACGTTACCGGAAAAGATAAAAGGTTATCATACATATGAATTTATTTATGCATGCATCTGAATTCATATAAACGTATTCTAGGATCAAAGAATCTCGGAAGTTATGCTTTCTGAACTCACAAAAAATTCCTCAAGCATGCAAATATATTATTTTTTATGAAGTAAAACTCGGAAATTCTATGAGCTTCCACGAAAAATTTGTACAAACGTCACGTTGTCATTGCAGCACAAATAAAATATTTCGAAAGATGCTGGAAATATTTCTTTTACCGGTCGCTTAAAATAAATATATTTCTCAATAATCAATGAACAAAAAGTAAATAATATTCGGAACTGTTACATTTCATAACCTCTTTTTTTTATTGCTTTATAGTTTAAATGTTGGTTCGGGAGTTATATTAATAAAAGTTCCACGATCATACGAAGATAATAAATTAGTAATATATTGCTGTTTTGACGTTTTAGTTATTTATTCGTTATTTAAAATTATATTAATATGTAAAACAATAAGATTCTTGCTTCAGATTTTATTAAAATTTCGTTTTTCCATCGAAAATTAGAAAATATTCATATAATAATCGCCATTCTAATTTCAATGCTTATTTTATTAATAACGATAAAACATTCTGGAACACATAAAGAGTCTAGTCTCTTTTTGGATAAAAAAATTTTCATTACAACTGAGTTTGTTTAATTCACCTTAAATTAAACTTTGCATATTAAATATAAAATTGTATGAGTTCTATAACGAAACACTATTGTTATTAAAAAGTATTTAGTTTTACCATTTCAAAAAATACACTATTATATTAAAGGACCAGAGGACATGAATTCGTAAACGGATTAATAAATATGATCATATTCTAATTACTACATACTTAATAAAGGGAATTTAACACCTTATTGTATTACTAGCATATAGCCCTCATATGACGGAATTAACAATATTTTTAATTTTCCAGAACTGTAAAGTACCCTATAAGGCAGGTAAAAAATGGTTTGCTGAGAATTAGCTGGTACGCTCTCAATAATTTGTTTATCTTCATACTCCTCTAAAGTCTCCGATACTGTTAATGCAGTCTAGAATCACGTTGAATTCATTTAGTCAAACCGTGTGGTTATGTGTAAAAAACAATCATGCAAACGAACAAACTTCTTAATTTTCAAAAATATATAACTTAAACACTAGATATTTATTAGTCCGTGAAATAGACTCCTAGACTTTTATGAAAAGAATTTGTTGTTAACATCGGTGATAAAATTTTTATTGCAAGAAAAAATAATGGATGATTCAATTTAAAATTAGCACATATGTACCTAATCTATTATTTAAGACAAATATAAAAGAAAATTATTTACGTAATATCTCAGTTCAGTAGTAAAACGTACGAAAATAATGCAGACGATATTTAAATAATTTAAAATAAGAAATGATTAAATGAGATGGTTAAAGGAATTGCGTCATAATTCTAGAAAAAAAATGTTATTGCCATCTACTTATAATGGGATAAATTGATGAATTTAATCATCGCCTGCTCTTAACTTATGAAAGTAGGGTTTAAAATAATGTCAAATTCTCGAAAAAAAAGGGGAACGGGTGGATTTCGAACGTTTTAAAGACACGCTTTGAATTTTGCTAACTCATCAAGAATCCAATATGGATGTCCCTATCTACTCCAGGTCCAACCGCTTTATAAATTTGAGGACAGGCGGACAGATAACTTAGGCTATTATTATATAGAGGATATATGTATCTTAATTACGTATTTAAATTTATAATATATAGAAGAATTTTTAAAATTCAAATGAAAATAATATTAAAATTAAGGGTTTTGAACAAAGAATATATAGCAGGAAGTAGAAGAGTAATGAAAGGATAATGCAAACGCTCAAGGTGAAAAAGTAATCTAAATGAGCCTTGATAAAAAAAAACTTTACAGGCTATTCTTCAGATTCAGCTTCTTCGTTCCTCTTTTAAGTTGTGTTTGGATTTTGTTTTTTAAATTATCAATTCTAGAGATTTTAGCTATGGGTTTTTAAACATTCCTTGTAGATTATATATTTACAATATATGCTAATACGTATACATTATTTAAGATAATTTTTTATTGTGTTCCAGATTAAATTTAAGACTCACAAACTGCAATTTCAAATGTCCTCCGTCTCCTAGCCTCATAGCCCATAGTGAGTATCCCCTAGTCATTTTTTTAACAGTCAATCTAAGTAAAGAAGTACAAAAATTGAATGGAATAGCAATGAAATGTTTCACTAATCCAGCAACAAGTAGTGTTTCTCAAAGTGTTGCATAAACCTCAGAAGAAAACCCCTGCAAATATGTTTACAGTAAGTCATCTGTTCACGGCTATAAGCGTTACTTCCGGCTATTTGCAGTCGAGGAGTAAATTTCTCACATGGCTGCGGCTGACCTGGGATCCAGAGACCTTGGTTATCGATGGCTATTAAGGGAACGAAATGGTTACCCTTGAGGACCAACGCGTAAATGCCATACGAGTCGACCGTTGTGAAAACCGTTGCCGTTTACGCTATCTAGTAATTAAATCTAGCATTTTAAAACTTTCAGATATACTATTAAGCATATGCTACGCTGGTATCAACCGTAATATCAACACGAGATCATCACGTGAAGGCGACGCTGGGCTGATGAGAGTGAAATCACTGCGTCGCGTATACGAGACGCTGGTTGCGAGTTGGTTGTTAACGGCGTTGAATATGAGTTTGACTAAAAAGCCGAGTCTATATTACTCTGCAGAGCAGACGTAGTTTGTAGTTCCCGCACACTGACGTCACTAGAGAGACATCGCCTTATCTATTAAAATATCAGCGGGTCTCATTGCATAAGCCAGTGGAAGGATGATATGGAACCAGTACTTTTGGGTGATTAGCTAGAAAT
>JAGEOH010001235.1:0-25000 GCA_032207245.1 Pardosa pseudoannulata
GAAAGTTGGAAAGTGTCGGGCCGCCCGAAAGCTGCAAAGACCCGGGCGCCCGAAAGCTTCAAATTCTGGGGCGCCCGAAAGCTGCAAAGACTCGGGCGCCCGAAAGCTGGAAAAATTCTCGGGCACCCGAAATCTGGAAAAGTCTGGGGCGCCGGAAAGCGGGAAAGTCTGGGGCGCCCTAAAGCTGCAAAGACTCGGGCGCCCGAAAGCTGCAAAGACTCGGGCGCCCGAAATCTGGAAAAGTCTGGGGCGCCCGAAAGCGGCAAAGTCTGGGGCGCCCGAAAGCTGCAAAGACTCGGGCGCCCGAAATCTGGAGAGACTCGGGCACCCGAAAGCTGTAAAGTCTGGGGCGCCGGAAAGCGGTAAAGTCTGGGGCGCCCAAAAGCTGCAAATTCTGGGGCGCCCGAAAGCTGCAAAATCTAGGGCGCCCGAAAGCTGGAAAGACTGGGCCGCCCGAAAGAGTTAATGTCTGGGGCGCCCGAAAGCTGCAAAGACTCGGGCGCCCGAAAGCTGGAAAGAGTCGGGCGCCCTAAAGCTGGAAAGACTCGGGCGCCCGAAAGTTGGAAAGACTCTTGCACCCGAAAGCTGGAAAGACTCGGGCGCCCGAAAGCTGGAAAGACTCGAGCGCCCGAAAGCTGGAAAAGTCTCGAGCGCCCGAATGCTTGAAAAGTCTTGGGCGCCCGAATGCTGGAAAAGTCTCGGGAGCCCGAAAGCTTCAAAGTCTGGGGCGCCCGAAAATGGCAAAGTCTGGGTCGCCCGAAAGCGGCAAAATCTGGGGCGCCCGAAAGCTGGAAAAGTCTCGGGCGCCCGAAAGCTGGAAAAGTCTCGGGCGCCCGAAATCTGGAAAAGTCTCGGGCGCCCGAAATCTGGAAAAGTCTCGGGCGCCCGAAATCTGAAAAAGTCTGGGGCGCCCGAAAGTTGCAAAGTCTGGGGCGCCCGAAAGCTGCAAAGTCTAGGGCGCCCGAAAGCGGCAAAGTCTGGGGTGCCCGAAGGTGGGAAGACTGGGGCGCCCGAAAGCTGCAAAGTCTCGGACACCCGAAAGCGGGAAAGTCTGGAGCGCCCGAAAGCTGCAAATTCTGGGGCGCCCGAAAGCGGTAAATTCTGGGGCGCCCGAAAGCTGGAAATTGTCGGGCGCCCAGAAGTTGGAAAGTGTCGGCCGCACGAAAGCTGTAAAGACTCGTGCGCCCGAAAGCTGCAAAGACCGGGGCGCCCGAAAGCTGCAACGTCTGCGGCGCCCGAAAGCTGCAAAGACTCGGGCGCCCGAAAGCTGGAAAATTCTCGGGCGCCCGAAATCTGGAAAAGATTGGGGCGCCCGAAAGCGGCAAAGTCTGGGGCGCCGGAAAGCTGGAAATACTCGGGCGCCCCAAAGCTGCAAAGACTGGGGCGCCCGAAAGCTGGAAATTGTCGGGCGCCCAGAAGTTGGAAAGTGTCGGCCGCACGAAAGCTGTAAAGACTCGGGCGCCCGAAAGCTGCAAAGACCCGGGCGCCCGAAAGCTGCAAAGACCCGGGCGCCCGAAAGCTGCAAAGTCTGGGGCGCCCGAAAGCTGCAAATTCTGGGGCGCCCGAAAGCTGCAAAGACTCGGGCGCCCGAAAGCTGGAAAATTCTCGGGCGCCCGAAATCTGGAAAAGATTGGGACGCCCGAAAGCGGCAAAATCTCGGGCGCCCGAAAGCTGGAAAATCTGGGGCGCCGGAAAGCGGTAAAGTCTTGGGCGCCCGAAAGCGGCAAAGTCTGGAGCGCCCGAAAGCGGCAAAGTCTCGGGCGCCCGAAATCTGGAGAGACTCGGGCGCCCGAAAACTGCGAAGTCTGGGGCGCCCGAAAGCTGCGAAGTCTGGGGCGCCCGAAAGCTGCAAAGTCTGGGGCGCCGGAAAGCTGCAAATTCTGTGGCGCCCGAAAGCTGCAAAGTCTGGGGCGCCCGAAAGCGGCAAAGTCTGGGGCGCCCGAAAGCGGCAAAGTCTGGGGCGCCCGAAAGCGGCAAAGTCTAGGGCGCCCGAAAGCGGCAAATTCTGGGGCGCCCGAAAGCTGCAAAATCTGGGGCGCCCGAAATCTGGAAAAGATTGGGGCGCCCGAAAGCTGCAAATTCTGGGGCGCCCGAAAGTTTCAAAGTCTGGGGCGCCCGAAAGCGGCAAATTCTGGGGCTGAAAAGACTGGGGCGCCCGAAAGCTGAAAAAATCTGGGGCGCCCGAAAGCTGAAAAAATCTGGGGCGCCCGAAAGCTGCAAATTCTGGGGCGCCCGAAAGCTGCAAAGACTCGGGCGCCCGAAAGCTGGAAAAGTCTCGGGCGCCCGAAAGCTGGAAAAGTCTCGCCAGACAAAAGGTAAAAAAACAACAACAAATTAGAACAAACAGCAATAGATTAAAAGTATATACGAAAAGAACACAAATGATACGGACCAGAGTAAAAATTCCCAAACATTAAAACCAGAACATGATATATGAGATGAGAAAAAAGTGATGAAAATAAGCCATTATAAAGAATAATAAAAACCAATGCGCTTGAGAAAGTCAAAAAGGTCAGGATGAGGGGATTCACCCAAAAGGTCATTTAAACTTAAATTTTTAGTACCAAAATACATTAGATAAAAACGGGTAAAACGGGTGCAAGAGGTTAAAAAATGATGAACGGTGAGAAGACAATGGCAGCTTGGACAACGAGGAGGAGGTTCCCCCAAAAGCAAATGAGAATGGGTGAGTCTGGTGTGCCCGATACGTAGTCTAGTCAAAATGACATCACGTTTACGACTGGGAATCAAAGCCCAAGGCGTGATATTTGGTTTGATACCATGGAGTTTATTTAGCGTTTCTTTTCCCCAGTCATCAATCCAGTTATTTCGGACTATAAGGTAAGTTGCATTTTTTATATCGGTGTAAGAGAGTGAGACATTATAATGATCATTAGCACTCCTAGGAACCACGTCAGCCTTTTCATTCCCCGCAATACCTACATGACTGGGCACCCAACAGAAGAGAATATGGAAACCGCGACGGATGAGCTGCTGATAAAGATTAAGAGTCATATAAATAAAGCTGTTTAATATGGTACCCGAGCTGAGATTATCCAATACGCTCAAAGAGCCTGTATATATCACAAATTTTTTCCTGTTGCTATTCGAAATGAAATTAAGTGCCTCATATACGGCAATAAGTTCGGCAGTAAAAATTGAGCAGAAAGAAGGAAGGTGGTAACTTCGAGCAGTAGTGTCACACACAACTCCAAAACCAACGTAGTTATCAGACTTAGATCCATCCGTGTAGGTTTCGTTATAGCTTTTGTAGCTATCTCTATGATTGTGAAAGAGTTGCTTATATATGTGAGCATCTGTTGCATTTTTAGTGAAGCCTTTAAAAGGATTCATATACGAGACTTTAAGCTCCTTCCAGGGTGGTATTTTAAAATAGGGTTTAGGCAACACTTCCTTGTCCTTAAGCAATGAATTTTCTAAAATCCTCCGCATACGCAGACCGAAAGGTGGAATGAAAGATGGGCGATTAGAATAAAAATGATCATAATGACGGTTTAAAAGTATGTTTTTAAGAGGATGAGAAGGATGAGATAAAATGCTATAAAAAGTATTCAATGAAAAATGAGAACGGATATGATTCAATGATGGTTCGTAGCAGTCAACATAAAGACTTTGTACAGGTGATGTTCTAAAAGCCCCAGAACAAATGCGAAGTGCAGAATGATGCGCAGTGTCCAGTTTACGTAAAACCGATGGACGCGCTGAACCATAAACGGAACAAGCGTAGTCAATTTTGGAACGAATGATTGAACGGTAAATGCGAAGCAGAGAACAGCGATCGGCTCCCCACGAAGTATTAGCGAGGATTTTCAGAAGGTTTAGCTTTTTTTCGCAGTTTTTTCTAATAAAAGAGACATGCTGAGCAAAAAATAACTTTTTGTCAAATATGACACCTAAAAACTTAGCAGAGTCTGAAGCAGTAATTTTTGTTGACCCAAGATAAATTTCGGGGTCAGGATAGATGCCACGTTTTCGGCAAAAGTGGACAGAAGAAGTTTTTTCGCTAGAGATCTTAAAGCCGTTAAAATTAGTCCACTTAATAATATTACGAATGGCCCCTTGAAGTTGTCGCTCGATGAAACGCATATCTTGCCCGGAACATGATATCTGGAGATCGTCAACATAAAGGGTAGCTTTAATGGAAGATGGAAGTCTGTTTAAAACCTGATTTATCTTTATAGAAAAGAGAGTCACACTTAGAACTGAACCTTGAGGCACTCCCTCTTCCTGAATATAAACATCAGAAAACGTGTTTTTTATACGAACTCTAAAATCCCGATGTGAAAGAAAGTTTTTAATAAAAATTGGCAAGTTCCCACGAAATCCAAAATCATAGAGATCGCAAAGGATGCCATAGCGCCATGTCCGATCATATGCCTTTTCAATGTCGAAAAAGATAGAAACTAAATGGCTCCTTTTCAAAAAAGCGTTGCGAATCTGCGTTTCTAAGTAAAGAACATTATCAATAGTGGACCGACCTTTTCTAAAACCACTCTGGAGAGGAGGAATACAATTTTTGCTTTCCAAGATGTAAACCAAACGAGAATTGACCATTCTCTCAAATACTTTACAAAGGCAGCTAGTGAGGGCAATTCGGTGATAATTGCTAGGGTTAGAGGCGTCTTTGTCTGCTTTGGGGATAGGGATAATTATGGCAGATGTCCACTGAATAGGAAAGGTGTGCTCTCTCCAGATGCGGTTATAGAGGTGTAAAAGATTTATAAGAGAGCTGTGTGTAAGATGTTTTAGCATTTGATAAGTTATTTTATCGGGACCAGGTTGGTTGGTTGGGTGGAGTTTAATGGCACTGAGTCCACCTGGGACATATTGGACGATTACAATTGGCCTTTGAAGCTTACGACGCAATGAAATATCTGTTAGACCCCATGGTTAAATCTTATCTCTTGCAGCATCTCTTCCCCGAAGCGTCATTCCGGGAAATTCGTATTTTGTATAAATACTGTGTTTTGTTTGCTTAGCCGGGTAGGTGGCTTTTACGACTCTATCGTGGAGGTAGTATTATTTTTGTCTCATGGCTGGCTCGTTGAGATTTTTTATAAGTTGATTTAAGTTCTATTTGTTTCATTTCCTTATGTTTTATGTTAGTAGTAATTAAATTCAGTTATATACTTTTAGCCGTGGTTGCTTATTTCTTGTTGTCATATCGAGCCATTTTTATTTTCCCTTGAAATTGAGTTAAACATATTAGAGTTACTATCTAAAGTAAGTAACAATATCAACAAGTACTAATCTAGTCCCGTAAGAATTTATGCTGTCACCACTTGTGCAAAACATTTTATTTCTTTTAGGATTCATAAAATGTATTTTTTTTTAACTTGGAAGCACACATACATGACTGCCACTTTCTATTATATATTAAAGTGTGTTGGAAATTCTTATCGATTAAAATATCGATTCAATATCCATTTCGGTCGTAACCTAATTCAATCCTATGCAAATATGATGTATCAGCCGTGGTATAAATTGACTTTCCCGGTTAGCTCTTTGGGCCTTGTCTGTTTTGTGTTGCTAAAAATCTTGGAAATACTACGTACTATGTTGAAAGCTGCTTGCTTTACTTTGGTTTTAATATCTTGTTTCAGTTTTTATCGTTCGAGCTGAACAAATAAACGTTTAATCCCTGATATGAACTGTGTTTTGGACTCTCTACGTATATCCACAAAACACGCATAACATGACGCTGAGCACTCTGTTAGGGCAAATTTCAACTTATTTGCAGTGTCCAGTTTTACGTTTACGTATAAACAATCTTATTCTCGTAATAAAGTCAAATCTCGGGTGCCCGACAGCTGGAACATGCCGGGCGCCCGACAGCTGGAAAGACTCGGCCACTCCACAGCTGGAACGTCTCGGGCGCCCGAAAGCTGGAAAGACCGGGGCGCCAGACAGCTGGAAAGTCCCGGGCGCCAGACAGCTGGAAAGTCCCGGGCGCCAGACAGCTGGAAAGTCTCGGGCGCCAGACAGCTGGAAAGTCTCGGGCGCCAGACAGCTGGAAAGTCTCGGGCGCCAGACAGCTGGAAAGTCTCGGGCGCCCGACAGCTGGAAAGACTCGGGCGCCCGACAGCTGGAAAGACTCGGGCGCCCGACAGCTGGAAAGTCTCGGGGACCCGACAGCTGGATCGTCTCGGGCAGCGACAGCACCAGGATCGTCTCGAGCAGCGACAGCACCCAGAAGAAATTGGAGCAGCGACAGCAAAAGGAACAATTCGAGCAGCGACAGCACCAGGAACAATTCGAGCAACGAAAGCACCAGGAACAATTCGAGCAACGAAAGCACCAGGAACAATTCGAGCAGCGACAGCACCAGGAACATCTCGAGCAGCGACAGCACCAGGAACACCTCGAGCAGCGACAGCACCAGGAACACCTCGAGCAGCGACAGCACCACGAGCATCTCAATCGCCAGCACCATCTTCATCTTCGTCTCCATCACCAGCTTCATATGAAGGAGCAGACTTGAACGATGAGCCAGCAGCAGGGCCATCAAGGAATGAATTGGACTACCGCGCTGCCTTCCCCAATGGTTTGATTTGGTTTGGAGTGCTACCGTCTACTTTTTTGCGACACGATGACTAATGAGATCGGGACCTACAGTTTAAATCCGATTCTCCTTCACCTACGTAGACGGGGGTTATGATGTGGTTGGTTGGATGGGGTTTAATGGCGCAAGGTATAATAAGGACAAGATGAGCCAGAAGAAAGGTAAAAGATTGGAACACAGTAGGACACACATCAAAAGAATAAAAATACATTTTAAAAGGACACAAATAATACTTAAATGTTAAAATCTGAAAACAGTACAAAGTACAATATGAAAGCGAGATGAGGAAAACGAGAATGAAACCATTACCAGGCTTAGCAATTTGATTTTTTTTGTCCACAGTTTTCCTTGGCAAGCATGTATTGAAAATTCTTGCTTAGCAATTTTTACTCTTATGGGGTGCAGACGTTCGGCAAGCCCCAAAGCTGGCGGTTCCACGGTCTCGATACGATGAACAGTGTTGTGAATAATTGTATAGTAAGATGAATATGGTTTTAAAATATCCGGTTACTTATTTAGTATATTTTATGTTTTGTTTTTCTGACTATTAAAGTTATTCGTGGCGACTTATTTGTTACTTTCGACCTAGTTCTGCATAATTCTGCTCCATTAACATGTCTGCCAACGTCTGCGATTACAATTGGCCTTTGAAACTTACGACGCAATGAAATATCAACAAGTACTTATCTAGTCCCGTAAGAATTTATGCTGTCACCACTTGTGCAAATCATTTTATTTCTTTTAGGATTCATAAAATGTATTTTTTTAACTTGGAAGCACACATACATGACTGCCACTTTCTATTATATATTAAAGTGTGTTGGAAATTCTTATCGATTAAAATATCGATTCAATATCGATTCTAAAGCCATTTCGGTCGTAACTTAATTTAATCCTATGCAAATATGTTGTGTCAGCCGTGGTATAAATTTCGGTCTTAACCTAATTTAATCCTATGCAAATATGTTGTGTCAGCCGTGGTATAAATTGACTTTCCCGGTTAGCTCTTTGGGCCTTGTCTGTTTTGTGTTGCTAAAAATCTTGGAAATACTACGTACTATGTTGAAAGCTGCTTGCTCTAGTTTGGTTTTAATACCTTTTTTCTGTTTTTATCGTTCGAGCTGAACAAATAAACGTTTAATCCCTGATATGAACTGTGTTTTGGACTCTCTACGTATATCCACACCACACGCATAACATTACGCTGAGCACTCTGTTAGGGCAAATTTCAACTTATTTGCAGAGTCCAGTTTTACGTTTATGTATAAACAATCTTATTTTCGTAATAAAGTCACATTGAGCCGAAAAATCACTTATGAATTAGATTATTTTTAGGGGAAATAAACTTCCATGGTCTGCGGTATTTTTATACCTATTCTTTAAATGTTTTGTGATACCAACAAAAGGTAAAATTTGAAATGGGTGACTTAAAAATTTTCTGTATCGAGTTGGACTGAAGTTGCGATCACGGAAACGTAATCTACTACGAAAATATTTACGAACTTTTTTGGAAGTTCGGTAACATGAGCTTGCGTTCAGAAGACTGCGTGTTCAAGTGAGTGAATGTTAGTTTTAATGCCGCAAAATCCAATATGGGACAAGCTGCGCCAAACAAAAGGTAAAGTTAAGCCATAAAATGAGCAATGTAATTTTCGTAACGAAAAATAAAACAAAAAGGGAAAATACAGGTCAGATGGATAAACGTTATGTAATGTAACAGACAATTGCATGTTCAAATCAATACGTTACTATATTACAGGATGTACTAATTACGATACAGACTGGCAACGTATGTCCGAGAGCGACATGCGAAGGTAAGAAATGCGAGGTTAATGCAGGGTTTTTCAGTTTCATAGGATAATCAACACCATGTCAGCATGGCAAATTAGTAGTCGACAATCTATTTGACTTTGGTTGCCACAAAAATATACCATAGAAAATTCCCTACTTCATATAGTAATATCTGTTTAGAAATAAGAATTCTTTAATACCGTTACCCATACATCTTAAAAGGACAGCAGCCATAACAACGCATCTTAATTATTTTGTTAGAGATATGAATCTCCGTGCCCAAATAAATTGTAATATAAGATACTTAATCGGATTAAACGTTTTCTAAAATCGGAAAATAGTTTGACAATATTTTATTAAAAATTAATTTTAAAGTTCTCCCATTTACACAATTTTCACATATTTCTACAAAATGCTTACCAACCACTTCTAGTATACATGAAAATATTTTGGAACTTCTTTTAAATTTCGACTTATAGATTATTAAAACGAATTGAAATGTCACAATACTTTTCTGGCCTATTTATCTTACATAAAAACATTTTCTTTAATTTAACTGCTCAATCTATAGAGGAAAAAAATTTCAAAAGTGTTCCGAAATTATTTTAAAGAAATGAAGAATTTTTAAAAAAATATAAAAATTACCGAGTAAAACATTTTATAAATTGACAAATTCCAAAAATTTGAAATATTTTTTAAGCTAAGTTATTTTTAAAAATATTTTAGGTAAGAATGATTTATTTCTAGTTGAATGTATATGTTCACCAAATATCATAAATCTCTGTTAACAATTTCAATAAAATATTTTATAACATTCACTGTTTCCTTAGAAAAATATTTTTGAATTCAAAACTGTATCAAAACTCGGTCTTAGATGATTTTTGTCTGTTTCAGGACGTCATAACTGGGCCCACCACCAGATCCGATCTCCTCCACCTGCACGTGGAAGGCAGGATGAGAAGCATTGGCCTCGGGTTGGAGTCAGGTCTGACGCCCGAAAGCGTCACTGTATAAGCTAGGAAGACTGTACACCTGCTTCTCCTCAACCTCCTGCAAAGATCTAAGTAAGTGGAAATATTTTTTTTCAATTGAAACTTAGTAAAAATACTAGTAATTTACAGTCTAGGATTAGTGTTTCATACTTTTTTAGTACACTTGGAGTTTTTTTACATCTTTTTTTCACGACGTCCTTGTTGTCATAGATCTGTTTAAACTTTCATTAGACTCAGATATCGAAACAATATTTTAGCATAAAATTAATTTTGATTGAAGAAAACATAAAAATTAAATTTTTTTCACTGGCGAGTTAAAAGTCAATTTGATGGACGTGCTAGTTAATTGCAATTTTTATTTGAATATTGTGAAACAAAACTTGATTTAGCAACCATTGCAGTGTAAAAAAATATTTGCATTAGTGTGGAAGAGGCATTTGAGGTCGATGATTTGACCGTAGTGTGGAAGGGACATGGAAGTAAATATCGTAATATAACTGACATTAGCACTACAGATTTATAACAATACCACATATATAAGATATCCATGCAATCATATAATTTAAAAACTCTTCGAATTTCACTGTTAATGCATATGATAGTGAAAATGCAATCGTGCAATCCGAAAATTCCTTTGATAATGCTTCATCAGTATATGCGTCACTCAAAAATAATTTAGATTAAAAACCGGAAAAGTTGGTTGGTGGGGTTTTGGGCGCAAGATCCAAGCAAGTATATGCTGCGCCAAACAAAGATTGAAAATAATAACAAACATAAGTATACTTATATATAAAATTTACAAGCAGATGTAACTACTAGTCAAATATTTAAAAGAAAGAACAAAAGTAAAAAACGACGTACAGATTGACATTAAAATCTTTTAATTTAAACAGGGTTAAAAATGTCAATACGGAAGAGAAATTCAAATAATTTTGGGTGGGAGTCTCACACAAAAGTTCCCTCAAATTGATATGAAATGTTTTAAAGTATAATTTGTCAAAATGTGTACAAGCCGCACATGATGTTAAAATGTGATGAATATAGAGATGAGTATGACAGTGAGAATATTTGGAGCAGACTCAGCCAAAAGTAAATTTTTACGAGTTAGTCTAGTATGACCTATGCGAAAACGTTAAAAATAACATCCAGTTTTCGATTTGGCCAAAATGATATCGATGGTCTGAGAACGTGAAGCTTGTTTAGCGCTTGCAAATTCCATTCGGAATTCCAGCGGTCATTTTTGTTAAATGAAATGGCTTTTTGATGTCACTGTAAGGCAGATTACCAGTGTAAAATGTAGTTACCCGCTTCCCTACCGCAAATTAAGCAGGGGAAAGCACTGGCAGAAATGTACGTGACATCCATTTTCGGAGCGTTTAAGGGGTCGAAAATTGTACGTGACAACCGCTTTAGAGACATCACTGGTTCGGCAGAATTATACGTGCAAAACCGCTTAGACGGTTAAACTTGAAAATTGGACTGAAATCGTTTATTTTATCAAATTACTGAGAAAAACCTGTTTTTATTAAAATGCGAGATACTTCATTTTTAAAGATTCTTCCAAAGGGGGGTAGCAGGAAAAAAAACACATTTAAACCTACTTTGAGGTATGAAAGTTTTGTCTTCTTAAATGTTCCTGATAGGTTTTTTTTTTCGATTTCGAGCTCATTTAGCATGTAGCGGGAGGAAGACGTCGATGCTGCTGCCTTTACGTTTTGGCACCCATAAGTAGACCATATCGGACGAAGCTAAAACAGCAAGGTGCAAAAAAGAGATTTTCCGGCTTCTCTTCTGTGGTCCCCTCGTGGGAAAAGGTGAAAAGTGCTGATTTGGAGACACAAGCCTCCTTTCCCTACACCGTTTGCTAGGAATAAAGTGCTGTTAATAAAGGAATTGGATCTACGGCATCTAGCTTCTCTTAGCGTTAGCGGCAGGTAATAATTGAATGAGAACCATACCTAAGTTAATTGGTGTTTATAATATTGATTTATGCCATAAGTTGTGTATCTGTAATGGAATGTTTCGACTTGTTGCATTTGATTGATTGATATTTTTATGTTGTAATAATGTACGATGCATCTCGATTTATTCTAACGTTGATTCATTTCTCGTTTTCAGCCAGCCTCTGTGCAGGTCTGGATCCCAGAAGATGAAGAGGGGTTGCGAGCATTTCGACGCCGCTGCCCCGCTACACCTACAGCCGTCACCCCCAGCCGATGGTTAGTAGGGTGTTAGCAATCTACATAGATTTAGTCGAGTCGTCTGACGAGTGGTCGGACTCGGACTAAACACCCACCTGTCCCCTGCTCCGACGTCACCACCTAGCGGAAGTAGAGTTGACCATCACCACCGCTACAGTGACCGCTGCTTCATTTAGATATGTGAGACCACCACCACGAGGAAGAAGAAAAGAAAGTGGTTAAATATCAGCACCTGCAATATCATCTTTACGATACCATCTTTGTATAACCTTTATTATTTTAGTTCTAGTTTGAAAACTGTAATAAAATTCTACTTTTGCGCCGTGCAGGCAAATTTCATGTAGGGGAAAACTCCAAATATTGCATAATTATTAAATATTATTCATAAAATAACAAGATAAATAAAATAAGTATACTTAAATGTAGATATTAAATCTAATATATTGATTAAAATAAATGCAAATCTTTGTATACTACTTTAGTTTCGTTGTAGTTCATGGTTTGCCCATACCTAGGTTAATCGAGGTTTAAATTATTGGTTTGGTTTGGAGCGCTACGGTCTACTTTGTGCAACAAGAGGGCTAAGGAGACCGGAACCTACATCTTAAAACCTATTCCGAAAGGCTAGAAACGTCAATCCCACTGTGGGATTCGAACCCACGAACTCCGGTATCGAAGGCCAGTCCCCTAACCAATCTGTCATCGTTCGGCCGTTGAAATTATTGATTTATGCCATAAGTGTGCATCTGTAATAGAATGTTTGGACTTGTCGAGTTTTCTTGATTCATATTTTTATGTTGTAATAATGTAAGATACATATACACCTTCATTTATTCTAAATTGATTCATTTCTCGTTTTCAGCCAGACTCTGTGCAGGTCTGGATTTCCGATGATGTTTAGGGGATGCGGAGTTTCGAACGAGGCTTCCCCCGCTACACCTACAGCCGTCGCCTCCAGGAGCCAGTTAGTAGGTTCTTAGCCTGATTTTATTATCAGGAAATAGGGTTCGACGTGTGGTAAGACGCAGGCTGAACACCGGCTGGAGCGTCTGCTTCCCTGATCTGTCATCACCACCTGATGAAGGTAGATAGTTGACCACCATCACTTGAACTACCCCCACCGCCGCTATTGTGACCACTGCCACCTTTGCTAATCTGAGATTACCGTCACGAGAAAGAAGAAATTGGTTGAATACCACCATCTCCAAAATCATCGTTACGACCAACTCCAACAAAATTTCCATCACCAACGAAAGCACTACTCTTGCTGTAAGGCGACCACCACCTGGTAAACTATCACTGTGACGACCTACTCATCATCATGCTCAGATGTACCATCTCCATATCCTACAGTACCCAGTCCGCACTACCTAACTGCTTTGAGACGACTACCACCAGAAGGATAACTTAAACATCACCACCACCTGCAAACAATCACCGTGACGATCTAGTTCACTATTATCTACATCAGAACCATCACCGTGACCTATATTACTGAGGATGGCATTACAGTCGCTGTCTCAAAACCACCACCTGAGAGACGAGCAGTTGATCCACCACCAATACCAGTTAGCTCCCACGACGAAAACAATACTGGGCTACTACCACCATTTGTTACAGTTTTCTGAGGAATATTTTTAATTCCAGGTTTAAAAGTACAATTTTAGTATTTATATAGAATGTTTTTAAAAGTACATTTTGAGATCAAAAGTAATTTTTCTCTAAAAATTTAAAAGAAAGCTTACGTATTTGAAAATTCTATTTTTATCGATAAAATCAAGTTTCTGTCAATTACGTATGTACAAGATTGTAATTTCATTTTAATCTCCTTTTCTGATTATTTCCATTTAAATTTCTATTTAGCATTTATATATATACTCAATCCAGAATTTTTCATCACTTTAATGGGATTAATAAGCTTGAAATTGATAAATTGCTTATAATAATGTATACCGGATAATAATCGGGGAAAATAATACCATTGATACAAAAAAAACTTCGAATCTTGCTGACTAGTGCAAGCTGGAACGAACTTCACTAGAGTTGCGAATGAACTTGTGGATGTGAATGACTCCCGCAAATCACTTAACCAGTGAGAGAGCTTTAACACAAATTAGATGATAACAAGGGATTATTAATTTAACTAAAAAGTGTGAATAATTAAGTTTATACGGAATCATGTGTAAAACAGAAGCAATTGAATGAATGCAGTTTGCAAAATACGAAATAAGTGTCATTCTGAGACTTCCTGAATATAAAAAAAAAATCGTAGAATACGACAATCTTGTTTATATTTCCCCCGATATATTTACGACGACTCTGAGGCGTCTTATTCGAGTTTGGTCCGATCACCTGGCGACGCTTCTAAGCGTCATTGTAAGCTAATAGGTTAACAGAAAAAGGAACAATTTTGTCTGCACAAACTTCCTACTTTTTTCAACTGCTTCCAACTCAATGTCTGCAACAAGCTAAGAAACTTTAAAATTTTTTAAGTTTTTATTATATCGTGTTCCACATCCTTTAAACAGCCTGTAGATTTTTTTAATTACCATATGTAAGATAATTTTGCGACTACAACCAACAACTGTATGTTTAAGGACTATGTGTATGTATGTATATTTAATATTCAGAGATTCCAAAATAGACAAAGTTCTTCGTATGGTTATCTGCTAGATATTTATCTCTTTTTTATGAAGCTGACAAACCTCCACCTCAATATACATTAAGACAATTTTATAAAGATTTTTCCATTACGAATTTCAAAGACCAAAGGACAATAAATAGTTAGCAGAAAGAAATTTTATTAGTAGAAAGGTCTAATAAAACGGATACATTTTCAAACTCAATGTATAGAAAAGAACGAAGTTTTTGCACTATGATTATTTTTATCATCATTGACTAAATACAGACTAATTGTTACCAGCTGTTTAAAATCAGTGTAGAATCATCCCTCAACAATTTTTTTTCTTAATTGCTGGGGTTTCCTTCCATATATTACAGACTGAACGAAACCCATCAAATGCTCACATGTAAGAAAAACTTAACACAGAAAGTTTTGTCAAGCCAACTATCACCTCTTCTCAACTTTCGGGATAGAAATAATTATGTGTACATTTTGAACATTGATTTCAAGGGGTAATGGACATAAAATATTTTCAAGAAAGATTTCTCCTCTATTGAAAAAATATGAAAAGAAGTTCAATGTCGAAACAAATTCACAAAACCGACACAGGCTAAAGAGCGCCAAATGTTTAACAGAAAAACTATCAATTCACATCTTTACAATTTAGTTTTATTATTTGTCACCAATTCCAATTGACAGTATACAATACAGATAACACCTTCACAACCTAAGTATTGGTTTGTAGCACCACAGTCTACATTTTTACAACACTAGGATTAACAAGACCATCACCTCATGCTTAATTCGATTCCGAATGCAAACATCAATTCATGCCACAGAGGGAGTGGAACCCACGAACTGCTTTACAGAAGATCATCTCCCTAACTACTTGGCCACTGTTAGTCTCACAACTTACGTAAATTTTCATGTAAATACAACTTTCGAAAATTTAAGAGGTAACATTATACTACAAACAAAGTATCTTTTCTGACTCATGACTAATTCAAGACTTTGTGATTAATTCAAGACTTCAAGTTCTATATAAAGAATAAAGTTTTTTTTCCTCCCAGATCAGGAATTTTCTCCAGTTAAAAACCACCATCTCTACTCAATGTATAGTTTACAACCAATCTATGAATGTTATCAATAGAAAACATGAATAACCATAGAATGTTATCAGTAGTATAACCATGTAGTAAAAATCTACAGATTTAAAACGCACAATAGTTACAAGAAAGGCCGTCTTATCTCAGATGATTATGCAATTATTACACCACATTCAGCTTAATTTTTAGGACTCAAATTATATGGATTTTTTACTTTAAAAACAGATTACAGATTAACCAAATGGCATGAAAAGTTCAAAAACATGACTCATTCATCTTAGCAATTTTCTCAAGCCAACCAACCACGACCTCTACTGAATTCAGAGGAAAAAAAACAAAAATGAATATTGAAATAAATTTTCTTCCACATTGTAGTACTGAATGTATTTACACTTAGGTAAATTTTTATGAAAATAAGATTCCATTCAGTTTAAAGGGCACTAGTGACTCCAAAAATATCTCATCTCCGACAATTGTAGGACTATTTCATTACCTCCATCTGCCTGAACAGAGCAAATTTGTAAATATTTTTAAGTTTTTAAAAACAGATTCCAGACTATCCATAGGTCAAGAAGTGTACAAATGCAAGAATAAAATATATCAACTATTTTTCCGGACAACTACTAAATCTACTGAATGTATAGGATATATCTATCTATATCTATATATATAACTATAAATATTTAATCAACATGTATTCTACAGATTACCAAACAAAGTATTTGCAAGTAAGACGATTTCTTGTTAATAAAAAAATGAATGAATGAATGAAAGCTGGTAGAATAATAAACTGAAAGTTCACGACAAATAAATTTAATTTTTTAAAATAATTTTCTAAATAAGTTAAGCAAGATATATTAACACCAACTGTATAAAAGAAGAAACTTGAAATCTCCACAATTTTTCTTTTTGCAACTGCCACTATATCAATATAAATGTATGCAAACAAAGACAGAAAATTTGAAACTTCAGTAACTTTTCAACAAAAATATATTTTTACAAAATTTAAAGGTCATTCAATATTTACTGTGTTTTGTGTGCATCAATTCTCTTGACGACTTAGCCCATTCCTCCAACTGAAATCCCATAGCTCAGTTTGCGTTTATTTTTTTTTAGAAATTTTTTAAATATATTTCAACAGACTTGCCAAAGACCGAATGCTTAATTGAAAGACTCAGGAATTTTCTCCAGCTAACTACTACTAAATGTAAGTAAATTATACACCCGACCCAGCTTACGCCATACGGGGAGTGATAACTAATCGTCAGGACAGAAATCCTGTATAGTACTTAAGGAACACAAAGATCAATTTTAACAAAGAAAAAATTAAATTTAAATTGGAGAGAGTAATCACTGTTCTAATAACGCGGAAGTGTTCTGAAAGACTTAGAATTTTTTTTTTTCCTATTTTTTAAATTTTTTTTTTGAACCGAGATAACAGCAAATTTACAATGAGAAGGCCACAAGAGAATGATGACAATAAGTACAGTTAAAAAAATACAGACAATAAGTACAGTAATAAATAAAGATAATATAGAAAGTTATAACATATAAACTGATTATACTTTTGATATAAGTAATGACTTAAAATATAAAAAATTTTATGGAATTAATAGAAAGAAAAGATAAATATAAATACAAATAATTAGGCTACTGATAAATTAACAAAATAATCCATTATTGAGCAGAGTCCAATACGAGATTTAGGGGAGTTACATAAATTATATAAATTTACAGTTAAATAATTTGAAGGAAAATATTTTAATCTGATATCTTGAACTAAATTACAATAATATATTAAATGTTCAATAGTACCTTCATTTTTTTGACACCAACAAATTCTAGGTTTTTTAAAAAATCTATTTTGATGGACAGGAATAGCCCCATGTCCAGTGAAAATTTGATTTAAATAGAAGATTCCCTCTAACCTTTTAATGCTAACTTTGGGAAAGAAAGAAAAGACTCTTCTACCTTTATCGTCATCTTCCCATCGCAATTGCCAAACAAGTAAAGAATTCTCATGTATTTTACTTTTAAGTTGTTTGATAGACATACCTACAATGAAATCAGTTGTAATTTTTCTGGTGGCTTCTTTCGCCAAAATATCGACAGATTCATTATAGTATTCACCCGCATGAGCTTTGACCCATTGTAAAATAATTTTTGTATTACAATTTCTAATTTTTTCCCTTGTAATGTTAACTAAATCGTTGTGGCTTTCTTTATATAAAGCTTGAAGTGCAGACAATGAATCCGTGCGAATGTAAACAATGTTAAAATTATTATTAATAATATAATCAATGGCTTTTGAGATTGCTAAAAGTTCAGCTTGAAAAACCGTGCCAATTGAACCCATATTATAAATTTGCTCAAAAACAATAGAATTGTGAAAAACTACAAGAAAAGCAAAACCAAGATTTCCATTTAATTTTGATCCATCCGTATATATCATAACATCGTGATTTATATAATCAGATCTACTCCACTCAATCCTAAAGGATTGCCAGGGAGGAGAAAGAATATTAATATTCCAATCAACGTCATTGTAATTTATGGTATTATTATTTAAAGTTAAAGGAAGTTTGTTAAACTTTAGATTATAATATTCTTTAGTAGACTTACAAGCAATATCTAAAGGAACAACTCCAGCCAGAATTTGCAAAGCTACAGTTGAAACAGTCCTGTATGCTTTTGTAATATGAAGAAGAATGAGTCGTTGAATGGAATTTAAAAGCCTATTAATTTTAACAGTATCTTTGTACCAAATTTCAGCAGTATAAAGGATTTGTTTTTCAAAAATATGGTAGTTTATGGCTTTAAGATTTTTGGGCTTAAGACCCCATTGTACTCTTGAAATAGCACTGATTCGAGTTATTTGATCAATAATCTTAGATTTTAAATAATGTAAGTGGCCAGTCCAAGTAAAATTATAATCGAAAGTTACTCCAAGGTATTTAATTTCTTTAACATATCTTATTTTATTATTACCAATTTTGATTGCAGGATAAGATCTTACGGCTTTACATTTTTTGAATATGGTATATACACTTTTATCTTGACTAAATTCTAATTTACAATTTGAAGCCCAATTATTGATTTTAATTAACAGAGGGTCAACAATAGTTTTTAATTTTGTAACTGCTTTAGCGCGAACTAATATACAAATATCGTCGGCAAAAGCTTGAATGCGGAAATCTTCACCATCATCAAGAATTTCATTAATTGCTAAGTTCCAAAGTTTCGGCCCTAAACATGATCCTTGTGGAACTCCACAATCGTAAAGCTTATTATTATCATGACAAATAACCATTCTGTTAGAGATAAAAGAGATAAGACAAGCTTTTAAGTAACAGGGAATATTTAAAGAGTTAATTTTATTTTTTAAAAATGTCCAGTTAATATTATCAAACGCTCCTTTAATATCAAGAAGAAACATTGCAGAGTAAAAATTTTTTCCGTTAGAAATTTTTACAAATTCCATAACACTTTCCAATGCTTGGGAGGTGGAATGACCTTTTCGACTAAAGGATAAAGACTAATGGATAAAAAAAGTTCCAGAGAGAGATTCCTATCAATTGATTTTATAAAAACTAGAATAATTTCAAATTCAATGGATCATTAAATTAGATTCCACACAGTTTTGAAGAAAGAGGAAAATGTAGTTTTGCAAAAATTCTTTCTTAAATACCACATGCAGTTGCCAACAGTAACACCTCTACTCAATGAGCATTATACTGTCAAATTTTATGATTTTTATAAAATGGACCAGTAGATAAGAATCATTTGCAAGAACGAGAAATTGTCCTGATTGGAACAATTAAGAAAACTAGCTTAATTCCAAACTAAAATGTACAGACCAGTCATTTTTTTCGATGTTTTAAAAATAAATTCATCACACACAATTAAATCAGACGGAAGGGCTCCAAGTAATTGAAAGACATAAATAATCCTAACTCCACAACCATTTTTAAATTCTAAACAAATTAGTTTCCACACAGTTTTCAGAGCTTCTAGCAATTTAAAGAAAGTATAATATAATGTCACATATTTGTAAGTATAACTATTAAATCCTACTCAATGCCCAGGCATTTGTTTACATATAATTTTTCTATTATATGAGCATATTCTAGACAAAACAAAGGTTATCTAGTGTTACTAACTCATCTAATCCAATTTCTGAAGCTAACCACCATCACCACTTTTCTCCATGTACACGATACGTACAAGAATATTTTCATAATGGATTCTAAAGACAAGTGAATAAGAAATATTTACAAGAAGAAAAGATTAATTTATAGAACACGTAGAAAAAACTAATATAATTTCAAAGAGACCACCATTTTTTTCTAATTTGACACTAACTCCATTCACAGATTCCAGAGTGATCAAATCCTTCAAGTGTTTACAAGTTAGTTTAAGGCATCTCATTAATTTGGTTGAGCATATGACCACGACATATTCAGTTCATAAGAATAATTTGTCAAAATGAAATAAACAGACTATTAGACAAAAAATAATTACAACAAAAATATTCTTATAGAGAACAATGTATTAAATTTATCACAGATTGAAAATAAACTCCATGAACAAGGAATACATAAATATTTCAATGTTTTATGTTTTTTTTTTTTTTATAAATTGAGTTAACACCGTTAAACTGCTCCAACTGTTTGAAAGACTAAATAATATTTCTGCAAGTTTTTTTACAACTGCAAGTTTGCTCCTTTCATTAATTCGTATCTAATTAGATATCAATATATATATATATATATATATATATATAGAAAATGTTTTTTCAATCCCTTCCGGTAAAATGACGAGTCTAGCTCGTCATTAATTTTTCATTCCATACCGCACAATGACGAGCTACACTCGTCATGCGATTAAAGTTACTGTTAAATATGATAATTTAGTTTAAAATTTCTAGTGTACTGAATTTGGCAACACTTTTATCACTTGTGAAAATCACAAGTCACTATTGCATATTGTTTACTTGGTACAAGTCATTGCCAATTTAATGAGACATAATAAAAGAAAACCTACTAAGAAATGTCGTGTGTGTTAGAAGAATCCAATTAAAAGTGAGACTACTTGGCGGTGGAAACAATTAAGAATTCCTTTGCACTTTGTTTTGAAAAGTACCACTAGCTTGAAGACTTATCTGTATACCTTATTAAGGTTTTGCTTTGATATTTACTTAATTTTACTGTTTCTGATATTTAACGCTATGTAAAAAGTGGATTTTAATTAAGAATATGTAAGAATTGTAAAATGAAACAAATTTTTTAAATAAAAATTATATGGTTATTTCATGCACAGTTTTTCATTATTAAATCATACCGGAAGGGGTTAAGAATGTTTATGTCAGGTAATTTAGTGACTGTAAACATCACCTCCACCTAAACGTCCAGGACTCTGTTTATATATATTTCACTTAAAATCCATGACCGGATATTCCAGAATAAGAAAATGCCTTTCTCTATTTACATGCTGGATTAAATCATCTTAGCCTTTTTTTGAGGCCAACAACCACCATTTCTGTTCAACGTACAGGCTACAGACAAATTTTAAGTTTTTCAACATTTATTTCAAATGACTAATGAACAAGAAAAAATGTGCAAGTATGAGAGATTTTCATCTATGAAATTATTATTGAAAATCAGAATGATTTCAAAATTAATGTTGAGGACAATCATAATTTTCAATTAAAAAAATTACAAACATTAACTTAGAAGAGGAACCATAAGTTTGAAGATATTTAAAATATCGTGGAGGTGTCATCTAGTACTAAGTGTTATTGTTTCCATCCACAGATTAGAGTGTTCAAATGCCAATAATGGCTTACATGTAAAAGCACTCATCTTAGCAATTTATAGAGCCATCAAGTTAATTTTTCTCAAATTAAAAAAAAACCTCTAATAAATGGTTAGATATCTACAACGAATACATATTTTCACTATGGATTCCACAAATTAATGACAAAAAATATTTAGAAGAGAGATTCTAATATATATATATAACAATGAACATAGTTTTTAGAAAGTATCTTATTTGAGATAATGTTTTTACTATAAGCACCACCTCCTTCCGAATATCCAGAAGTAAGTAAATGGATATATTTTTAATTTTTATTTACTTAGATTGCAAACTAATTAATGGGCATCAATTTTTTAAATGAAAAAAAAAACGTATCTAAACTATTTTCTGAAGCCACCATTCAATGAAATTCCACAAAGTTATTTAATGTCTCCAGTGTTTTCAGAATATCTCATCTGAGTCAATAATTTGACTCTGCCAACCACTCCAACTCTAATCCCGTAACTCAATACGCGATTCGTTTTATAAATGTTTAAAACAGATACCAGCAGAATAACGAAAGATCGAGTGCTTAATTCAAAGACTCAAAAATTTCCTCCAGCCATGAATTAATACTTCTATTAAATACAGAGGAAATAAACTATGTTCTATATTTCATCAACATGGAATCCAATTGGTAATTGGCACGAAGTTTTTCCAAGAAAATAATTTCTTATTCATAGGAAAATTTATGCCAAATAGCAACATTTATTTAAAAAAGATGGACTACAGAAAAAGGAGGACCAACTGTTCGAAAGAAATAATAAATTTGTCTCCGCAAACTTTGTCATTTTTAACTGTTTTCATCTCAATGTCTGCAACACACTAAGAAACTTCACAACTTTGTAAAATTTTATTATATTAAATTCCACATCCTTTAAACTGCCTATAGAGTTTCGTTTTATAATCGGTATCGAATGCAAAACTATTTTGAGACTTTAACCAAATACAACTGCATGTCTAGGGCTGTATTTTTGTAAATTTTATGTTCAGAGATTCTAAAATAGCCAAAGTACTTCATATGGGTGTCTGCCAAACTAAAAATATCTCGGCTTTCTTCTGAAGCTTACAAACCACTCCCTCTACTCAATATAGATGAAGACAACTTTTATGAAGATTTTTCAATTGCGGATTTTAGAGACCAAAGGACAAGAAATAGTTCGCAGAATCAACTAAAAGTTCTTTATCAGTAGAAAAGTCCAATAAAGCTGGAACATTTTTAAACTCAATGTATAGAAAAGAAACGAAGTTTTTGCACAATAAGAAGTTTTTTTATCATTATTCACTAAATACAGACTAATAGCCACGGACTGTTTGAAATCAGTATAGAATCAGCCCTCAACAATTGTTTTTATCAATTGCTAGTGTTTCCTTCCAGATATTACAGACTTAACAGAACCCATCAAATGTTCATTTCTAAGACTACCTTATCACAACACTTTTTGTCAAGTCATCTACCACCTCTTCTCAATGTATAGAATAGAAATAATTGTGTGTATATTATTAACAGGGATTTCAAAGGCTAATGGCCATAAAATATTTTGAAGAAAGACCTATGAATAAATATATGAAAACAAGATCAGTGTGTAAACAACAAACGGATCAGACAAAATTTTTTGAAAATTTTTAGAGGTGGAGTAAACAGACTAAGGAGCACCCAATGTGTAAGAAAAACTATCAATTCCTATTTTCTTAATTTTCTTTTACCAATTGTAACCTTTTCCATCTTATTGTATGCAACAGACTGCATTTTCACAAATTATGTAAAGTTAAAGTTGTATCTCTACGGTCTTCCTTTTTGCAATACTAGGGTTTTTTAAGACCGACAAGTAATTCTTAAAGCCGAACACCAACGAACATCCATGCCACAGTGGGTATCGAATGTACGGACTCCTGTTCCTACGATCATTGACCCAAACATTTGTTCAGCATTCAGCTCACAACTTATGTAAACTGTCATCAAAATAAAATTCCATAAATTTTAAGTGTCACTGTTTCCAAGAAAGTGTCATGTCTGACAATTTTGTGACTATTCGACCACCTCCAACTGAATACTTGGAACACAGCTTAAGTTGTTTAAGAAAGTTTTAAAAGTAGTTCCATATGAACCAAATATCGACTGTTTAAATGAAAAGCTAAATTATCAAAAGAATTTTTTCTCCAGCCAAAAACCACTGCATCTACTGAATGTATAGCATACAAACAAGGAAATATTTTCAAGAATGAGACATGTCTCATCAATAGAAGAATGCCTGCAATATGGCTGCGTATTATACTCTCAGTTCAGGACAGTGTGAGTGAGTGTCAATCTTAATGGCGCAAAATCCAAAATAGTACATGCTGCGCTAAAGAAGTAATGTAATTTCGTAACAGTTCAGGACAGACCACTTTCTTTTTTGTCTTCATTGAAATTTAACACAAACTGAGGAGCAAAAACTGTTTAAAAGAAGTATCAATTTGCAACTAAACAATTTTTTTTTTTACTATTGTATGATTTATTTTTTTTTAAATTGAGTTAACAGATTAAGGTGCTTCAACGTTTTAAAGACTTAACAAATCCTAATGCTTTTTTTTACTAACTACGAATCCAAGTTGATTTCAAGGAGTTTAAAAGGAAGTTTTTTTTATGAATGTGTGTTTTATGTTAGGTAATTTACTGACTAAAAGCATCGTATCAAACTGAACGTCCAGGACTGTTTATGTATATTTCATTTGAAATTCACGACTAGATATTTCAGACCAAGCAAAAGTCCTTGAGTGCTTATATGCTGGATTAAATAATCTCAGCCTTTTCCTGAGGCCAACGATCACATTTACTATTCAACCTACAGGATGCAAACGAATTTTAAGTTTTCATGTATTACAATGACTAATGAACAAGAGAAATTTCCAAGTAACAGATTTTCATCAATGAAATGATTTTGGAAAACTAGAACTGTTGAGGACAGTCATAATTTTCAATTAAAAAGAAAGAAGCATTAACTTAAAAGAAGATTAAAAGGAACCGTAAGTTTTAAAACATTTAAAATATCATGGAGATGTCATCTAGTACTAAGTGTAATTGTTTCCATCCAGAGATTAGAGTGTTCATACGTCAATTGTTTAATTGCAAGATAACTCACCTTAGGAATTTTCACAAGCCATCAAACCAATTTTTCTAAAGCCAAAAAACACCTGCAATTAATGATCAGATAGCTACGATTTACAAAAATATTCACTATGGATTCCACAGATTAATGGCAACAAAATATTTGGAAGTGAGTTTCTAATATAAGAACGTATAAAAAGCTAGCACAATTTCAAATTTAATGCACAGACCAAACAATTCTTTTTTTGGTATTTTTGAAATTTTTTTTTCATAAATATAAAGTTGACATAGACTATGTTCTTTCTGTTTACGCTCGTAAGACGGAACTATCGCCAAATGTGGCAACCTATAAATTGTAACCCTAAAGTTCGCCTGCTGCGACAGGAGTTCTCAGCTTTTAGTTCGTTGTAAGTTTCGAGTACGTCGCATTCGGCAACTACGATAAATAAATTGAAAATTCGTATTATTTTGTAATTATTGAAAGCTCGACAGTCCATCTTAGTTAAATTAACAATAGTAAATTTCACATTCAACTGTAAAATATCGAAATATATTTCCACATTTTTTTTACATGCAAGACTAAGTCATCTAAGCAATTTTCTACATGTAAAATCTACTATAATCCATGTACACATAAAAACAACTGAGACAACATGGATTCAACAGGCTAATGAACGCCAAACATTTGTAAGAAAGATATCTCGTCAATAGAAAAATGTAAACAGGAGCAGAAAACTAAACTCGCAGTGGAGAAGGAAAT
>JAGEOH010001236.1:0-25000 GCA_032207245.1 Pardosa pseudoannulata
ATATATATATGTATATATATATGTATATATATATTATGTATATATATATATAGATATATATATGTATATATATATGTATATATATAATATATATATGTATATATATATATATATGTATATATACATATATATACACATATATGTATATGTATATTACACATTTATATATATATATATATATATATATATTATATATATATATATATATATATATTTATATATATATATATGTATTTATATATATATATATATATGTATATATATATATATATATATATATATATATTATATATATTGTATATATGTATGTATGTATAATATATATACCCATAAATATATGCATATACATGCATATATGTATGTATGCATATATATGCATATATACATGCAATTGTACGTATGTGTATACATAAAATGGATTGTCCGTAAAATAGTTGTTTCCCAGACAACCAATATAAGATAAACCATTTCTGTCCCCATTTTTCAGTCCAAATATCGCGGGCAATAATTAAAGTGCGTGGTTTCGAAACGTCCCCTAGAAGGACACCAAAATCGCGTGTGTGTGTCACTGCGCAGTTGCACTGTCGGTAGACCGATGCGTTTTGTATTGGAAATGAATGTGACACTCGTTATCGCACCACTTCCCTTTCTAATTAAATAACGGGCAATAATCGAGAATAAGATTTTTCATTATACCTAAGTTGTTAGCCCACTTTTGGCTGGGGCTGAAAACTCATTGGGATAGATAGAGTGGAACTCGAACGTCTCGGATTCCGAAAACTCATTTCGTGTTCTTCCACAAGCGGTTAATTATTTTTACGCCCAAATAAGCCCTCATTGTCTGCCATATTTAAAGAATATTTTTTCGGAGAAAATGAGTTTTGAAATCAAGCCCTGGAACAAACGAGTTCCAATTTTTTTTCAATGGGCTTTGCTTTTCGAAAGATTTGGAATTCGATGACCGTCGCCGAAAGAACTGCGTTCGGTAGACTTTTGTAACTTCGAGATTTCGAGGCTGGATAACGTAATGATCATCCGGGTCAGTCTTTCGTGCTTCCATCCTTGTTCGAAAGCGGGAAAAAAAACTCCATTCACTCTGCACCCGTCGATGCAACCGATCCGAGGTAGATCTAATTCGTTTTCCGAACCCTCTAATTATAAAGATTCGAGTCAACTTGATCTAGAATTCTATCTGTTCACGAGTGTTCTATTTTGGAATCATGAAAACTCGCTGCGATGACCAGTTTTAAAGGGCAAACGACTCAAGTTTTGCTATTCTAATATTGTTCTGAAACAGTGCTATCGATTTGCATTTTATAAAATAAGTTCAACCTGCGTCCACATTTCAAATTCAACCGAATTTTTAAGAGGCAAGCTTTGACGGGTTGTCCATTCGAACTGTGCCTTCGATTCACGTCGGTCTTAGGTTCTGATACCAGACATTGGGATCCCGAGGTTTCAAACCTTATCTCTCCCGATTTTCGAATAGATAAACCGCGAGATCCACCCCGATCTCGTCCTCCCACTCCTCTCGCTGTCGAGAGATGCTGTTGTTTACATGCGAAGAACCGGATCTCGCCTCGGTTGGCCCCGATTCGATCGTTCGGTGATCGGCGCCTCTGTATTGGGGACGCGACGAGAAAGGTGGTAATGTGAGGAATGAGGTTTGCTGCTCAATTGTTTTTCTTGAGATGACCTCTTTCTTGACTTTGACACCCGGTATCGGAGTCGCATTACTCTTGTTATCGCACATCTTGTTCGCTTCGCCCTTTCATGACACCTGTGACGCCTCATGTAGGATCTTCACCTCCCTACTTCTAATTCAATTCTAGACGCTACCGATGTATTTTATTTAAACTTTACCGGTAATACTTCTCCTTGGTAAAACTGACCGAAATGATGTTCGGGGCCTGATTAAAGCACGGGCCGACTAGGCCTGAGCCCCCTAAAATTGGGTACTTCATTATTAAATTTTAAATAATTAAATGGACAAAATTTGAAAATGTTTTTTGTTCTTTCTTCAAATAATATTTCGTGAAACCTTATTCAGAAATTAAATAAAAACAGTTCAAATGTGGACAATTTTATCTAAAACACACTCGAGTTTACTTATGGACATCACTCCAGTCATTTTTTGACTCATGACTGACTCCATGGTTCTGAGTAGAAAAATCCTTTGCTTTTCAAGGTCAAGGTCATTGGGTTTAACGGAGTACCTAGCGAAGTGTAAGGTCTTCACTTTAACCTCCGAACGTAAGCAGATCAAAACATAAATTTAGGCAAAAAGGGATCCAAACAAAAATTGAATCCACTCCGGCTCACAAGGAAGCGAGGAGGTGAGGACGTTCTCATAAAAAATTGTGAGTCACCAACGCGTTGTCTAATTAGGGGATGATTAGACTGTAACCTTGACAATGACCATTCGGTATGGTTAACAGCAATACATAGATTCAACAACATGAAGTTCAGAAAAAATATAAAATAGGTAGTACAATAATAAAAAATAGGGACATTAAAAAGTTGCAACTTGGCACGGCAAAATAAAAAATAAACAAAAAGTGACAGCACTAACAAAAAGATATATTTTTGGTTTTTATAAAATTTTAAAAGTTTTATTAAGCATTTTTTTCAGTTTTTTTTTAATTTTTATAAACATAAAACATTTTGCTTTTCAGGTTACACTAAATCGAGTAAAATTAAAAACTTCAGCCAGTTATAAAGAAATAGGAGCACTTTTTTTATTCTATTTCTGAAACTGAGATACCATTGTTATTGGCTTAAGAATTTTATTACTTTATTTTTATCTCTTATTAATTTCGTCTTCAAATCTACGAATAGCTATTATTTGTTCATCTTAGCTATGCTATTTTATTTTATTTTTTATATAAAAACTGAATTGCAAGTACTACAGTTTACACCTGTGAGATAGACAGATTTTTGACATTCGACTGTACTACAAAGGTATGGAAACATAAAAAATGAATATAAACTTTCCTCCAAAAATATTCGTTTGTATCCTCTTTTATAAACTAATTTTTTTTGCCTTGAAAGGAGGGTAGGGGGGGACAAAAGACTACGAAGCCCTGGGCCCCAATTTGCCTTGATCGGGCCCTGCCGATGTTGACTAAAACACAAAGGTATTTCATCCGAACTTTCTATTCCTTGCCTTTTGGGGCGACAGTAATGAAGGCAAAGGGCACCATCGAATTAGAATTGTATACTGTTACTTCATGAACGCAAACCATTGGGTAGGGATTCCTTCGACAGTTTACAAAGCCGACGGCTCCCAATGATTCAAAATGAGGAATCCATAGTAAACGTTTAATGGTCTCATTTTTGGAAGCATGGTGCGCATTTAATGTATAAGAATAGGGTTTGAACGAGGAGAGCTGGATACCAATACAATATAAATCAAAACACAGATTGTTTGGATGAGGAGGACAAGTTAGGCTTTATCCGCAAGCTGGCGGGGACACCCTGTTCTAATGTGAACACACAAAATAAAAATCCATTTATTCTCACAAACTGAATTGCATTGAAATATAATCACAACCTTCACACTTTTTTTTCAACAAATCTTGCATGGACAACAAATTTTTTTCAACAAATCTTGCATGGACGTTGCGGTTTGACTGCAGTTGAGAGTGCCCCTCGATTTGGATCTTTTATCATCGCCAAGTAGCGAGTTTGGCAACCCGATGTTTGCAAACGGATGCAAATTGTGGAGACCCCTTAGTTCAGAACACTAACGTTTTGTTTAGCTGTAACCTTAACTGGAGTTCTGAAGTAACTGGGACCGTCACTGACCCCCAGGTATATAAAGCTTACAATTTGGCGACTCGGGGCTTTTCGACATTTTTTTACGTAGGTGTTTTGACCTCGTGGGGGCTTCCACGACTTTTGACTGGAGCCTTAGCGATTACGTTCGGGAGACTCATAAGGTTCATTTCCATAAGGAACGGCAGGGTCTCGGACACCGAACGAGGGATAGATTGGGTTTGCATTGTACCCTGGAAGAGCCTCCCAATTTTGTGAGATTATTTAATATTTTTTTCGACTGTGATCGTCGTGGTAGTTTTATGCAAGCAACAATCCTTTACATTTCGACTTGTTCTAGGATATTAGAATCCCTTTGTATATATAACCAGTATTTACTCCAGAAAAAATAAAAGTGATTTTCAATTCTATCTGTGATCCTCCTTCACTCAAGAACATTGAAGGCGTCACAAAATGTGTAGAAAACTTTTGTATACAGTTTATGTATTTGAATATTCATAATTTATGCTTTTTGTTTCTTTTTCATTTATTTTATAAAGTATTTACATCCCTACTTCCTTGTAAATTTTCGTACGATTTAGAAAATTTTAAAAAGGGTCCTCCATCCGTATGTAAATTTTAAAATTTGGTACAATCTATGTATAATTTTTATCTCTACAATGGTTTTGCTATTTTAATAAATATAGTAATAATAAATATGTACGAGAGTCCTATGCTTTATTTGAGAAAAGACAGTAAGCGTCCAAATGACCTTGGAAGCATCGACATTACGCCTTACAGTGGATAATAGAAACCAAGGAATGTAAACAAATGAAACGTCCATTTTCAGGGAATACATTGGACTACAAATCTCCAAATAATAATTGAAAACGGAAAAGGAACTTTTCTGTACAAGTAACCGCATTAAAAATTTCGTAGTAATTGCTGAGTTAAAATACTTTTCACGCGACTATTTGTAAGCCACTCTGGCTGATACCATTTTTTTAATATTAGAATTTATGTACTTAAAATCTAGATATGTTATATTTCTAAAATTGTATCCTTATATTCCAAAACCAAAACAATATTAATATATTATGTTTAGTTTTTCTACACTTAAACAGTGTGATGAAAATTCAAACGTTTTATTAAATTTTCGATCTTTATCCTCACTGTTTAATTTATATTTATAACATTCTGTATTTACAGAAAGTCGTTTGCACTTTATGGAAGGAGACTGTAATTTATTTTCTCGTTTGCATTTTGAGAATAAAAAAAATGGCAACTCCAGAATAATCGTCTGATTGTAATGTAAAATAAAAGATTTATTCTGAAAAGGACATCTAAAGCGGTGTAAAAATAGCGGTTATTGCATTTCAATTTGCTATCAATCAAGATCATTTTCTATCACTTAAAGATAAGTGTTTTCTTCATTTCAATATTAATTACTACTTATTGTAAATTAAAATATACAATTTAGATAGTGTAAAAAAATTCTTGTATTCATTTTAGTAGTTCGAATATCCTCCTATTTACTGATCGTTTCACCAAATTCAAATGTCATGAAATAGCATTCAATAACATTTCATCTATTAACATTCATCCAATTAACTATCATTTGATATGAAATAACATTCTTTTGTTCGAACAGATGAGCAGAGAATTAAAAACAAAAACAAACTGGAGCTGCATTTTCAGGTCTACTTCCACGCCAAAGAAAAGCTCGGACCCACTGTCTAGTTTTTCGGAGAATTTCGAACAGAGAAAGGGAGCCATTTTTTTTTCTTCCGATCTCATTTCGACGAAGCGGAATTATTTATCTCTCGGAACCGTCTCGGTACAGTGTGACCGCAAAACACAAGAATTTTACGTTTCGAGAGGGAATAGAAAGGAAACCACTAATAATACAAAGCGATACAGTGAGTACAAAATGCGCGGGAAAAAAAACTGTGTCACAGAATGAAAATTCCATTCATTTCGTTTTAGGCCACCATTTTAACTCGAGCTCTCTTTTTTTCTTAAAGAAAACTTTTTATTAACGCATATCCAGCGTTATGCTTATGTATCTACTTTTTTATATATGTGTATAATAAATAAATGCATTTATTTGTTTCTTTGTGTAGTTTTACATAATCACACACTTGCGAGTGTGTGCATGGTTCGGAACCTAAGGCCTAGACAACCTAGGCACGTGCCTATGGCTCGAAAATTAGGTTTTTAATTTTAATTTTTATTTAATAGAAAATTTAATATTATTTGCCTGTTTGTCATTTATTCTGGAAAATAATACTATTGCAACATTCTCTCATTGAAACATCATTCTGAGAATTTATTGAACCTTTCCCATAAGCAATGCAAGAAGTGAAAGATCATTCTCGGTCATGGCCAGAATAAAAAAAAATTTAAGATCCACATTAAACCAACAAAAAATTGTTTATCCTTACTTTATGTAAAAAAAGAGTTATTAAATAACTCTATTAGTTATGACGAACTAATGGACGAGTTTGCAGAATTAAGTGAGAAAAGTCAGTATAACTCATCAATCTGGGTATATTTGTTTAAGAATCATTGTTTGTTTTAATCAATTTTATTTATGTTTATTTGTTTTAATAAATGTTTATTTAATTTTTGTACATGTATATTATTTTCTTCTTTTTTTCCTTTGAATCCAATAATTAAATAGAACTCCATACTCTATGCTTTAAAACCAAACTATCTGTGTCATGACTGAAAAATAGGCCAGGAATTATACTATTGCCTAGGGCCCCGCTTTAGGCTTAGTCCGCTACTGTTCGGAACGCTACAGCCTAATTTTTTGCTAGACGCTGAAACCTACTGCTTACAACCCAGCCGATTCCAGAAGGCTATGAACATGAGTGGGATTTGAACCCCGGTACCGCAGAGCAGTGCCCTATCATTCGACCATCGTTCGACTATGCATCCGTTTTTTTATTCAATTCCCCATTGGAATGTGCATCTAAATATCTTACTTCCTGGAGATATTAACTCTAATATGTTAACTTAAGTGCAATGGAAAAATAAAAATGGCTCGAGATGAGAACAAAAACAACCACCGTCTAAAAGTATACAACTCAATTGAATTATTACTTACATAAGACATAAACTAAGATATTCAATTTAGCAAACATAAGTATAAGGAAATGAAAGCAATGAGAGTATTTAACGGTCAACAAAACGGTACAACTTTGATATACCCCCCAAAAATTTACGCGTCAAATCTGGCACTCCCTACGGACTTTTTAGGGTTGCTGTTTCTTATTTTGGTGTTGCCAATTTAGGTTTTTTCAGCTTTTAGGTTTTTGCTGTTGCCAAATTTAGTATTTTCTTGTATTTTGTACCATTTTTTAGTTTTTTTTTTAAGTTTTGTAGCAACAATTTTTGGATTTCATATATGTTTTACCGCCATTTCATTCATTCGCCATTTCTTTTTGAAGTGATCAAGCGGATTTCTGACTTGCTGTATTTTGTTGCAAATCTGGTTGTATTTTCCAATTATATTTTTTTCTATTAATTATTTTTATCTTTTAGCTTTCAATATGTTTCGTAAATCATATTTAGCGGCTAATGTTGATTGTTTCAATAAATTTATTGAAATTGCTGCTGGGGTAAATTGGGAGGAATTCAAAATTTCTGTATAAATAATTCTTTTTATTAGATTGCCGACAAGTATTTTCAATTATATTTGTTAAAATTTTTGTGTAAATTGCATATAATGTTATTCAGTGTCATTTATTTGTATTTTTTATGTATTTATTGTATTTTTTAGGTATTCTTTTTATTTATATTTAATGATTCCGTATTTTTTATGTATTAATTATTTGTATTTAGCGAGAATCCATCTTGGCGAGGAAAAAAGGCGCCAAAAACAGGTATTTTGCTTGGCAAGTAAAAAAGTCGCCAAATTTCCGAATTGGTGGGGTTTATCAAAGTAGTTCCAACAAAACTTAAACCAACTTAAAAACAACGAATCAGCCACGAGACAAAAGTAATACTATCTCCACGATAGACAAACGAACAAGCCACCCACCCGGCTAAAGAAACAAAACACTTTATTTAAACAAACTAGGAATGACCCGGAATGACGCTTTGGGGAAGAAATACTGCAAGAGATAAGATTTAACCATGGGGTCTAACAAAATAATATACTTTTCAAAATGATGTGGGAACAGGACCTGCATTATTCCTATCATTTTCGTCTTTAAAATCGACATGCAAAATACATCCATTATCGTCTTCTACTACAACGAATTCTTCCATTGATACAGTCGGACAGTCCAAAATACAAAACATTTCGCCTATGCGGTTAGTGTTTTCCATATTCTGTTTATTCCCAGAAGAGAAATCTTTTCGCGTTAAGAGAAAAAAATGCATGAAAATGAATAGTGGTTTGTCGGGACCGTTGTACAATTTTGTGTTAACCGATATTTCGTCTTAAGCGTTTTCGCTCACTATAAATTGTAATAAATGAATATTTATTATCCAATTTTGTACTCTAGAGCAATTTCGAGCAATGTCAAGCACTACTATAATGCCCTTCCCATTCATTTTCGTGTTTACAAGAGCCAGTAAGCAAACAATAAATTGCCCTTCTGTTTGCAACTAAAGCCAGAATTGTCATAAAATGAGATGTTCCCTGCTGAGGAAAATCGCTTTATTATAAAAATTAATAATAATGATGCGGGAGGGAGAAAAAGGCATCAAAACAAAAGCACTTTTACAGCATTTTATGTTTAAAAAAAGATACTTTCAGGTAAAAGTCAGTTTTAAAGACTTTTTTGATAGGAGATTTAAAACGTTTCCAAGCACCGTAGGAGCCCAAATACAAGGTATGTTGCATATAGCTTTGTATGAATCCCAAATCTGAAACTAATGACCAAAATTAAATTGTTCAAAAGGAATTACAAGGGCAAACACAACAGAAGGATAATTTTTTTAATGCGAAAAATTGTTCTATTTTATCCTGCATAAGATCTGGCTTAAACTTGGATAATCGCATCTAATCTGCTTATAAAGTTACTGTTTTAAAGAAAAAGGTTCATTTCCACACAATTATGAGGCCCGTTCATTTATATATCTATAATAGCCAATAGGCAACCAATGTTCTTCCGTTTTAAATGAAAAGCAAATTTTTCGTGAGTTTAAATGTCTCAAGCTGCATGAAATCGCGCTATTTGGTAATCCCCATTAACCTACCTTCTTTCATAAAATTGACTTTTTCTACATTCAGTAAAAAACAAGGAATTTTCAAGCATCCTCAAAACCACTTTTCCTCCAACGTCTAATGACTCGACTAAAACGAGTATAACACACAACTCAACTCAACATGAGCTATTTGTGGAAGCAATGAGGAGAGCGAACGGCCGTTGTGTGTTTTCTTTTATTATTTGTGTTCAGGACCCGATCAAGGCAAAGTGGGGCCCAGGACCCGGGAGTCTTTCGGGCCCCCATACCCTCCTTTCAAGGCAAAAAAAAAAAAAAAAAGTTTATAAAAAAGGATACAAACGAATATGTTTGGAGGAAAGTTTATATTCATTTTTTTTATGTTTCCATCCCTTCGTAGTTCAGTTGAATGCCAAAAATCTGTCTATCCTCGAGGACGTAAACTGTCACACTTGAAATTAAGTTTTTATATAAAAATTAAAATAAAGTAACATTGGTAAAATGAACAAATAAGAGCTATTCGTAGATTTGAAGTCAAAATGAATAAGAGAAAAAAAATTATAAAATAATAAAATTCTTAAGCAAATAACAATTGTATCTCAGTTTCAGAAATAGAATAAAAAGTGCTCCTATTTCTTTATAACAGGCCGAAATGTTTAATTTACTACTCATTTATATTATATAATAAGATAAATGCTATATATAAGATACATAAGATAAATAAATAAACTGGAGTGTGTTTTAGATAGAATTGTCAACATTTTAACTATTTTTATTTCATTTCTGAATAAGGTTTCGTGAAGTATTACTTGAAAAATGAACCAAAAACATTTTCAAATTTTGTTGATTAAATTATTTAAAATTTAATAATTAAGTACCCAATTTTAGGGGGCTCAGGGTCTAGGCCCAGCCGGCCCGTGCTTTAATCAGGCTCTTTCTGTGTTTCGAATATGTTTCTTGTGCTTTGTTAATAAAAGCGTAGTAAAGTTAACCTCTGGAAATCCTAGTGTTTGTAAGTTTAAGCGTATTTATGGTTTCATATTGTAACCCAAAGTGCATCGAATAGAATAACTACACATTGAAAGCAGAGTATCTTTAGTGTTTTGTTCTCACTTTTGCAAATTGGAAAAGAGTTTCGATCGGGACGATCAAGTAATTTTTCTCTTTAAAGTGGAAAGGAGTTGATCAGAAAATTTGAATGAGGAATTTTCTCGTTTTCTAATTTTAATTTTTTTAAACAATAGAAGACAAAAAAATAAGCAGTACAGTAGCTATATTTCTTTCATTTGGGGGCCTAATGAGTGATTTCTAATGGGCTTTATATCGGACTCTTTAACGTCTCTCAAAAACGATACTTTTCCTCTGCCGAGTTTGTGACGTCACAGCTCACGGAAACGCAGACCGCCTATGTTGTTTACATGTTAAAAGGCGACTTTTAAATTTGTTTCTGTGTAAAGTATTGCATATAATAGAAATTTTTTTATTATGTCTGGCATTAAAAACTATATTCTAAATATTGCATTGTGCCACTGTGTAAAAATACAACTAATTGCAATGAGAAGATATTTTTCAGCGTTCCCAAAAGTCCAAGTAAAATCTGGACTAATTCGATGAAAAGGGATGAGAAATGAAACCCCATATAAATCATCTCTATGGGTTAGGGAAGACCATTTTTCGGTAAATAAATGCTTGCTTTTGTTTAAATATTTCTAATTTAATTTAAAACAATTAAAGTATATAAAAATACATCTATACCTTTAAAAGGACTATTGATTAACCGGTGCTATTTAACTTTTAAAACTGCTCATTTTCGAGTATTATCACAGAGTTCAATTACAATAAAGGTTTGATAAAGCATATAAATATCGTAAAACGTATAAATATCTAAAGCATATAATTATCTAATAAATAACTCGGGGGAGGAGAAGGTTATGTATTTTCAAAGTATTATAAATATTTTCTTCAGAAATGCATACTTTCTAATGGATTATACATATATATAAAATATTGGATAACGTGAACGATGACATCACAACCAATCACGGAACGTTTTGATGTCACGCGATTTTCGCTTAACTTTAAAATTAAATTTTTAAATGATGGACCAATTTTTTAACATTTTTGGAATTTACGAGTCTGGAATTATCAGAAAAATACTAAGTTGTTCGAATCCCCCACATGTGCAAATTCCTCATTGAAAGTCACACTAAGAAATTTGATCATAAACCTACTTGTTCTGCTTGTGCACCAGTTATCGAAAATAAATTGGAACTGTTACTATATAAAAGTATTTTCATCAATGTGAAGCCAGAAGTATGCATGCCAACTGTAACTTATAGACACTAGGATTTCTAGGAGTTCACTTTACTACACTTTTATTAACAAAACACAACGAGAAACATATCGAAAACACATAACAGCTGTTCGATCGCCTCAGTACTCCCACAAATAATTGATGTTGAGTTGAGTTGTGTGTTACACAAATTAATGGATGCCGCAAATAACAGTAGTAACCCAGATACCAGTTTGTCAAAATTCGAACCGATTTAAGTAAAGAACACTCATAGTGTACTCAAACAGGCGCAAGTTCATTCTTTACTGTCCACTTGCACAAATCTTAAATGATATTTGAAATAGAAGTTTTATTTTATTTTAAACATAAATAATTTTAAAGTGGTGTTGTAAATAATTCATTTATTCATGCTCACACATTTTAACGAATATCTAGATCAATCTCCCGCATTCACCGTCTGACATTGTCTGAACTTAACTTTGAAAAATAATAGATCGAGGCTCTACTGTATCTCTCTCTCTGTGTGTGTGTATATATATATATATATGTGTGTGTGTGTGTGTGTGTGTGTGTGTGTGTGTGTGTGTGTGAGGTCTAAAAAGGGGAGGTTTGGAAAAAATTAAGCGAGTTGGGAACAATTTAAAAGGGAACTCTTTCGTAATAACATTATAAATTTAAAAAAAAAAAACCACGATAGCGTAAGCTTTTAGGATCATGTGGTCAAGCGGAAGCCTATTGGAGGAATTTGATGAGTATGCAAAGAGATAAGGAGAGTCGGCGCGAAGACGTCGCACTGTCAGCAGCCTCCACGCTTAGCTCCGCCACGAATAAATGAAAATGGCGCAAGTGACGCCTTAAAAAGTAAACTATACTTTAAAATAAAGAGATGATTTACCAAGAAAGACTGCTTCTTCTATTCGCCTACCACTGGACACGACAGATACACACACATATCTATCTATCTATGTATCTATCTATCTATCTATCTATCTATGTATGTATCTATCTATATATCTATCTATGTATCTATCTATCTATGTATCTATCTATCTATCTATGTATCTATCTATCTATCTATGTATGTATGTATGTATCTATCTATGTATCTATCTCTCTCTCTCTCTCTCTATCTCTATATATATATATATATATATATATATATATATATATTATATATATATATATATATATATATATATACATATATATATGTGTGTGTGTGTGTGTGTGTGTATGTAACCGGGCGAATTTATTCTCGTCTTTACAATGGTCAGTTTTAACAATATTATTTGTATTGCATGGCCTAGTGCACAACAGAGAACCTCAGTGATGGGCAGTCTGGGCTCCATTCAAAAACTGCAAAGTCCAGCGTCGTGAAACTTTTCTTTATGGACGCTGAAAATGACGGTATTTACGAGACAAGAGCTCGGCATCGAAGGCTCACGACTGCACACTTCTTTCCCCGACAGCGAGCGATGACTCGCCTTTATTGACAGTCAGAAATGAATCGTCTGGTCGAGCTCGAAGACCCCTTAGGCAGCCATTTAGAGAGGGGAGATAAACTGCTTTGCTACACGACGGTTAATAAAACCGGAACATACTACTCAAAGCCGTAAACAACAGCAATGTACTACACCACAGCATTTTATAACTTTAAGAACCAAGTTTACTTCATATCGTCTTTAATTATAGTAAACTGCCACTGATCTATATTACAACATTCAAATATAGAACAAAAGACAAGGAAATATGCTAAAAAAATATTTTAAAAATTAAAAATTAAAAGAAGCACTCCACGTGCTACGCCTGAAAAAAAAATTGCCAATGTCCAAGAGAACGCTGCATTATTTTCCTTCCTTCTTTCTACTCCAGCAACCCTATACTTTTTTCCATTATCATGTGCTGATGCGTTCGTTGTTCCATTGTCTTTTGCACAATGCGTCCTTTCCCGTCTCTGCCCAGAAGGACCGGGACTCCAAGGATGGTCCTGGATCGCCTCCTGGAGACCCGTCACAACTCTCCAAAACTTGGTGAAGTTTTAAGTGCAATCGTTTTCACTGGCCACACCACACGCTTCCCGGAGTCGAGAGAAAAACTTGGGAATTCGACCCACAATGTGTGAGTGTAGCGAGCAAATCAGTTTCGCAAACCTTATGTCAAACATAGCTGCATTCTCACACATGCCACAGCGGGATTCCAATCCACAAATCCCGGTACCGAAGAGCAACGCTCGGCTGTCGTTCAATATGCGCTGTCTCTTTTATATCGCATATCAGACTGCTCTAATAGAATTTTTGCTGTTTCCTGTTTTATAAAGTTTATTACAAAAAAGTGATATCAGTGCCTATAAATTTTATTCCTTATTTAATATTTTTTTTTTTTTTGAAAAAGAAAAAAACAATAAAGCTACTCACTTAAAAGACAAAGTTCATATAACAGGTACGAAAGTCCTTAAGCCGAACGATGACCCAATGGTTAGGACGCTCATCTTCGTGGTTTCGAATATATATATATATATATATATATATATATATATATATATATATATATATATATATATATATATATATATATATATATATATATATATATATATATATATATATATATATATATAATGTGTGTGTGTGTGTGTAGAAATTGGACACACAATGTAACATTGTCATTTGATGACACCTTTAAATGACATGCATTACAAAAAATATTAAACTGTTATTTTAAGTTTAAACATATTTATTTTTATATTATAAAAGAAGGAGGAAAAGTTTAACATAAAGTAATTTACATAATAAATAATGATCAAAAATAATGTATATAGTTATTATATTAGCCATTAAAATGGAAACAACCAGTCATGTATTTGATGAGACTAACAGGGTCATTAATGACATAAGTACTACTATAAAATCATTTAAATGCTCATTGCTATTATTTCTTGAAAATATATATGCCAAAAGTAAAATAAAAATCTCTTAGAAATAATTTGCTAGTTCTTAAATAGCCACTGTTGAAAAAATAAACGTAAACATTGTTAAAATGTTCTTTACAAAGTTCCCAAAATTCCGGGTTTATTCCTCAAAATTCCCGGGTTTATTCCCACCTCTTCAAAATTCCTGGTTTTTTACATCTCTACTCTAGAGCTGGGACGGTACAGTGCATTAAGGGTGACGTAAGAGTCCACAGGTCAAAAAACAATGATTAAAGAGACAGAAGGATTGGGATAAAACAGAAACTGCCGATCGAGTTCATTGCACGTCCTTCATCATGTAGGCCACAACGATCATCGATCGGGGTTCGAAGACGATTGAGGATTTGAGAAAGATGAAAACACATTTTCTCTCTTCTTTCGGTGTTTTTCTAATCATTTTTGAGATTAGGAGTGTTTTACCCTATCTCACCACAAACGTGGGAAAATTGTTAAAAGTAAAGGTGAGATTGTACACTTGTGCCGCAGGCAGTTCAATGGAGCTGTTTTAAAACGTTATGCATTAACCTCGACGTAAGAGGCTTACGAGGGTCTATATCCACGTTTCTGCTCACTCACGTCCATTGCGACACTTCCTCCTCAGATCAGAGCGAGTGAGAGTCGAGACTACAAAAAAAAACTGTCTCCCCCCTCCCCCAGGCTATTTCTTCGGTAAGCGCGATGAAAGAACTTTTTTCTGCATGGCCTGACGCTGAACTTTTCCTCCTAGACGCTTCGATTCGAAACTTTCGTTTCCAATCCACGAATGACACAAAGAGAGGGAGCCTCTTTACGACGATCAAAAACCGTAGCCGAATCCTTTCGAGCGGAACCGTTCGAAATGGAAAACTCGAGAAGCCACTCCTAACCTCCTTGCTCGCCGACCAAGACAGACAGATAAATGAAGAGAGCCCGGTGGCAGCAGTGTCACATGTTTAAAAAAAAAAGTAATAACAATAATGGAAGAGCTATTATCGACGCTGTTTTGCGAGAGAAGTCTCAGCTGGAGGTTCGAAAATATCGAGGCGGGGGGGGGGGAGGAGAAACGGCGAGGAAAGTTAAATATTTTGTAAAATATATGGAACAGGCAAATGTTTCCCGCTACATTTTCAGTTTTTAGGTAAAAGTTCGAAGCCGTTTTTAACAGAATTGATTCTTGGGTGAAATAGAACGTTCTTTGTAAAAGGAAGGTGCCGAAACGAATTGTCACTCAAAGCATTTGATTGTCCTTGTCAAGAATAATTCGTTGAGATGAAATTGCATCATTTTCGAAGTCAGCGACTGCAGTCTTCTTTTGACCTTGAAAATAGATGAGCCTTCGATGCTGTCTGAAACTCAACAGGTGTCAACTCCCTCCCAATGTAGTAAGTAAAAAAAAAGTAAGAAAATCCCGCTTGCCAAAAAATAGCATCGAGTTCGAGTAATTGTAATTACTGCGACAAAGTAGATCGAATTGGAAACAAATAATAAAAGAAGAAGGGAATGAAAGGCGGTGGGATCAACACTGATAAATATCCAACAATGATGTGCCCTTGCTATAATTGGCCTCAAGAAGCCATTCCAGCGACAGAATCTAAGAAATTTCTTGCACGAAACGATTACCTAATAATTCTTAGTCCCCGCAGAAGCCAACCCACAAAATAATAATCAATAAAAAAATGAAAACGCTTCTTTCTATAATTCATACAACTTATTTTCATAATATTATACAATAAAGTTGTTAATGGGATCGAAAATCTGGCAATCGATATCGTTTTTGAGTGCAGCCGCCTTACCGGTTACTGTTGGCGATTGTGTGGTCTTTGTTTATTAAAATTCAAGGATTAACTCTTTTTTTAGCATACCAAAACTTAATACATATCTACTTCTATCATACCCGGTCAAACAACCGAATTCAGGGGCAGACGAAGGCCTGGGCAACTTGACAGTGCCTAGGGCCCGTCATTTTTCGGGCCCGAAAATTAAGTTTTTAATTTTGATTTTGATTTATCAGAAAAACGTAACATTCATAATTATTGTTGAAACGTACCCAAATAATGCCGAATCGTTGACTGATATAAAGTCGACAAATGTGGAAGAGAACTATGCATCCACGCCCCCGAGTGTCGATGTGTGTCAATACGATCGAGCCTCGCGATTATCAAAACTATTAACAATAAATTCAAAGCAATTTTTCATGATAGTGATGTTAGTGACTCTTCAATAGAGGAATTGAAATGTTATGAATAAGATTTAAACCTAGCAGAACCGAAAAATGAAGTATTTGAACAATTTAAGACTTTTAAAAGCAAAGAAAATATTATTTCGCCCTTATCCGTGGGATCCTTTATTCAGGAAAATAATATTATTACAACATTTCCTCATTTAAACATAATGCTAAAAACTTATTGAACTTATCCAATAAGCAATGCAAGCGGTGAAAGATCATTCTCAGTCATGGCCAGAATTAAACATATTTTAAGATCCACATGAGGCCAACAAAAATGAAATAGTTTATCATTACTGTACGTTGAAAAAGAGTTATTAAATAACTCTATTAATTATGACAAACGAATGGACGAGTTGGCAGAATTAAAAGAGAGAAAAAAGGAAATACTACTCATCCATCTGGGTATATTTGTTTAAGAATTATTGTTTGTTTTAATAAATCATGTTTATTTAATTTTTGTACATGTATATTATTTTTTCCCTTTTTTTCTTAGAGTCCGATAATTAAATAGAACTCCATACTATATGCTTTAAAACCAAACTACGAAATACAAAGCATGTGTCATAACTGAAAAATAGGCCAGGAATGACAATGTTGCCTAGGGCCCGCTTTAGCCTTAGTCCGCCACTGAAATTAGGATAATTTATGGGTTTTCTAGAATCAAATTTAATTTTATATTTTAATTTAATCATTATATAGTTTATTATAAATTATATATTATCAATATAAATTTTAATTTATGAATATTATGAATTATATAATAAATTATTTATATTAATTAAATTTTATTTTTTTCCTTTTTTTCTTGGAATCCGTTAATTAAATAGAACTGCATACTCTATGCTTTAAAACCAAATTACCAAAAGCAAAAGTATGTGTCATGACTGAAAAATAGGCCCGGAATGACAATGTTGCCTAGGGCCCGCTTTGACCTTAGTCCACCCCTGGCCAAATTGGATGTTTCCTGATTGAATCTATGATAAGTAGATATTGGGAACGAAATAAACAAATAAACTTTATTACAATCAAGCAAAATTGTATATTGTCAATTTAGTATTGCATAAATTGTATATAGTCCATTTAGTAACACAAAAAATAAAAATATTTAACTCATTACCCGTCGCGTTTTTTTTTTTTTTTTTTTTTTTTTTCATATAGATTACCCGTGATTGGTACGTTTAGTGTTCAATAAGTGAGTGACTACGTACCCAAACCTCAAGCAAAACACGAAGAGTTATTCTATAAAGGGATAGAATTTAGCAGGATGTACTGAACCGAGTGTTGAGGGAAAAGAGGTTGGAGAAGGATGGCAGCATGAACACTCCCTTTCGTATTCGCTTTTGACCTCCATAAAACGATGTCCTTGTTTTCTAATCATCCGATTATTCATCGACGCTATCTTTCTTCCGCCCGCATTCGCTGACGCATCCGATGAGGGGCACTTAAATTGGGAGTATTCAGAACGGATCCGATGCTATTTACAAATAATTCCTGTCTGCAAGGACTTCCAGTTATTTTTTAATAGAAATACCATCCACCTATGGGAGGATCAGAACCAGGGGCGGACTGAGCCCTAGACAACCTAGGCACGTGCCTAGAGCCCGTCATTTTGGGGCCCGAAAATGAGGTTTTTAATTTTAATTTTTATTTAACAGAAAAACGTCATATTAATAGTTATTGTTCGAACTTATCCAAATGCATTCGAATCGTCGACTGATAAAAGTCGACAAGTGTGGACGAGCTTTCCCGTGCTTATGCATCCACGTTCAAGTGTCGATGTGTGTACATACGATCGAGCCTCGCGATTGTCGAGCCTTTACTATGCACGTCGACACATGTTTAACCCTTTAACGGGCAGTGGTTTCGTAGAGAAACCACCTGTTAATACTTTCTGCTCTTCTGTTTAAAAACACAGTAAGGATTTTTTTTTCGATTATCTATGTTATCGACTATTTGATGTAGCAATAGATAATAGAATTTAGCATAGTTTATTTTTCTCTTCGAAATATATTAGTTTAAAACTGCATTGAAACATCATTCTGAGAATTTATTCAACCCTTACAATAAGCAGTGCAAGCGATAAAAGATCATTTTCAGTCATGGCCAGAATTAAAAAAATTTTAAGATCCACGTTAGGCCAACAAAAATGAAATAGTTTATCATTACTGTATGTAGAAAAAGAATTATTAAACAACTCTATTAATTACGACAAACGAAAGGACGAGTCTGCAGAATTAAAAGTGAGAAAACAAAAGCAATATAACTCATCAATCTGGGTATATTTAAGAATCATTGTTTGTTTTAATAAATTGTGTTTATGTTTGTTTTAATAAATTATGTTTATTTAATTTTTGTACTTTTCCTTTTTTTTCTTTGAATCCGACAATTCAATAGAACTCCATACTCTATGCTTTAAAACCAAATTACCCAACGCAAAAGTATGTGTCATGACTGAAAACTAGGTCCGGAATGACCATGTTGCCGAGGGCTCGCTTCAGCCTTAGTCCGACACTGCTTACAGCCTTTCATCCACGCTCAATTATTTAGTAACATTTTATTACAAACTAAAACAATTTATTCCATGCTAAAATCCTTTCGAAACTTTAATTTCAGAAATTCAAAACAGAAGGAAACAATTTTACGAAAGCTAAAGTATAGTGAGAGGTACGAAATTGGAGACAAAGAAATAAAACTTAATGGTTCGGGAAACAGCACACATTTATAGACTGAAAAGAAAAATGACTCATATACAACTAAACAACAACAATTTAGAAAAGAGGAGAAAAAATATCGATTCATCCATAAGTATATTTCAAATAAATATTAATGTCTTCTTAGTTAGCATAAAACAGAAGTCAAAGGAAAATCACTTAGCTCGGCGTTCGAACTAAATGTTCGCTTTTTGTGATACGGAATAATCGAACGTTCGAAAACATGGCAATAGAACTCATCAATCTGTGTATATTTGTTTAAGAATTATTGTTTGTTTTAATAAATTATGTTTATTTAATTTTTGTACATGTATATTATTTTTTTTCTTGGAATCCGATAATTCAATAGCATACTCTATACTTTAAAACCAAACTACCAAATTCAAAGTATGTGTCATGACTGAAAAATAGGCCCGGATTGACAATGTTGCCTAGGGTCCGATTTAGCCTGAGTCCGACACTGACTATAGTATAGTTGAATGAATTCTAATAAAGGTAGATCATCGAATCGGTTTTTGAAAAGAAGGAAAATCAGTTACTATGTTACTAGGATTTTTTCTGAAAAAGAGAACGGGGGTGGTGGCAACCTTTGAGTTAAAGAAATCCAATCGGCTCCATTATTTGCAAATGACCAGGTCCCAGGTGCACCCAACGAATAATGATTATTCTGGTAGATGAGTCTTATCTTCTGAATGTCTAGGAAGCGGATGAGCTTTCCCCCTCCCCCCCCCCTTAAAAGAAAGTATGCCATCCGAATCATAAAAATGGAAACCCATCCCCTCTGTGTAGGTCAAACGGGGAGTTGACGCTCGAGTGCACGGAGGCCCCCGCTAAGGTGAGAGTCGTCCTCAGAGGTCGTTACCCCTTGGCGACTGGAAATCGAAAGTAGGTCAGCAGTGACGTCTTTTCTGTGTGCCCCTGAATTCGTCTGAGCGCAGAATTCCCCTCAAATTGCACTTCTCCGAATCGGAACTTTCTCTAATGGATCCGGATTGGGCGGGCACGTCCATGACGCAATGAACATGGCAGTTATATCACGAACACCGCAGCGATTAAGGCTCCAGTGTCGTTGTCGTGGCCCTCAATCACAGCAAACACTAGAACCGCCTGCTTCCCAAACTATTTGGCGTCTCATTTACTCGCCAATCACGAAACTGAATACATTTTTTCACTTTTAATATCAAATTATAATATTAAAGAATCTATATATACGGGGGAAAAAAGGGGTCACGACTAAGCTTTCAAACCGAACTAGAGATATTTATCTGAACTGTAAAATACCGAAATGTACAATATATAGGCGTAAAAAAGCTGTCCAAACGGAACCCGAACTTTGGTAATTCCATTAAAGTTGTCTCTATATTTTTCTAACATCATATACTCTTCGATAGTGTAATATCTTCTTAATTATTACACTAATTGAATGTCCAAAGATGAATCCGGTGTATGTTTTGAATAACATGGATTTCCATAAATCGAGGTCAACTTGACCCAGCCTGAGGTACACCGGTTCTAGTGCTAAATAGGAAATCCGAAGACACGTACAAAGGTCTTACCTCGAAAAGTCGAATATTTTAAACGTGTAGAAACCACCAAGAGCAATGCTATAAAAGTTATGATAAGTCGGGGGTTGGCTCTTTCTTATCTACAAATTAATGGAACCTCATAGAAACTTAACGGGCGATGACTGACCAGCTGATAACGGACCTTCTAGGGGATGTTAACTCGCTTCGTTTTATTTCAAAATGGCTTTTCGAGGTTGGTTCTTAAAATTAGGAATACCTGAAAAAGAAAAATAGGTATGAGGTATGTTACCTCTCTCCATAATATCAAGTCCCTACTGCACAACCGTAATTACGTGTATTCTAAAGACTCAAAATTAACTCATAACATTAAGGCGAAGCACCTTCAAGCAAACATATTTATTCTAAAACCTTACACCGTCATTATAACCGTAGACGAATTATACATAGTCTGCAATTACAACTGTTGCCAGACCGATCAAACGATTTGTGTGTGTGTGTGACAAGTCATAATCCAGAGTTAAGGCGAATGGACAACAGTCTTCTTGATAATAATAAGTTTTATTAACTCATCGTTCTTAAGGAAAGCAACATACGCCATTTTCATTAATCGACCCGGAGCTATGCGTGTGTTGACCGCTCCGTGTCCATGCGCCAATTCCCAACTTATCTGTTTGCAAGCTCATCCAATCGCCGAGAAATGCTTCCGCCTGACCGTATTATCCTGAAAGCTTACGCGAGCGTGGGTCTTTTTCATTTATTTTATTATTATAAAAGAGTTCTCTTTTTAACATCATCTTTAACTTACATAATTCCCAACTACCCTTTTTTTAGACCTGACATATATATATATATGTATATATATATATATATATATATATATATATATATATATATATATATATATATATATATGCGAGGGTCAGTCTGAAATTTTTGAGATACAATGAGGTTTTTAAAGTTATATTTACAAAATTTTATGTGTGTTCAAAGTAGTCTCCTCCAGCATCAATACACTTTAGTAGACGAAATTTCCACAGAATAAATGCTTCCAGCCATTCATTTCTTGGAATAGATGAAAAATGCATTTATAGCCACACCAGTCTCTTTTGAATGAATGAAAACGACGTCCACGTAAGTTCTTTTTCAGATTAAAGAATAGCCTAAAGTCCCACATAGCTAGATCAGGTGAATATGGCGGATGTTCTATCCCTTTAATTGGTTTTTGTTTAAGAAAGTCAACTGTTAATCCGGCTGTATGTGAAGATGCATTGTCATGGTGAAGCATTAGTCCCCTAACATTCACTTCTTGTAGAATTTGTGGAAGACATTGAGTGGTATACCAGTTTGCTGTTACTGTCTTCTGTCCTTCCAACTGGATGGCTTTGACCAATCCCGTACTTCTGAAGAAAACGGCATACATCCCTTTTTTCAGTGCGCGTTGTCTTTTCACCATTGTCGGCGTGGGATCCTCTTCAAAGACCCATACTTTGCTTTCTTGACGTGTTGGAACGTCAAAAAACGGTATGTACGTTTCATCACAAAGAAATGATGCGGTGGCCACGATCATTTAGCAATTTAAGAGCTTCTTTACTGTTTCTGACACGCTCCCCTTTTTGGTGCTCAGTTAGATTATGGGGAATCCGACGGCAAACTACTTTTTTCATATGTAATTCTTCATTAATAATTTTGTGTATGGCTGAGGATCCAATGTTAAGTTTCTTCTGTGTAATATGATAGGTACAGCGATTATCGTTCATGATCATTTTTCGTGTGGAAGACACATTATCCAGGATTACTGCCGACGGCGACCTTCCTGTGTATTCTTCATCCTGAAGAAAATGGAGACATCTGCTCAATTCTTTAAACCGTCTGAATACATTAGCAAGAGTTGGAGATTCATCACCCAATGCCAATTGCAACCGTTAAAAGCATTCTTCTTGATTTAATCCTACTTTAAAACCGTAGAAAATCATAGCGCGAAAATGTTCTCGCGTCAACTCCATTTTCTCTTCTGTTTACAATTTAATGACAAGTTGAAGTAAGTCAGTAAAAAATCGTCTGCTGTATTAAAATACCTTCTATTTTAAAATTAAACCGTTATTTTTATTTTGTAAATTCTCGTCTGCGCGTATATCAAAAATTCATGATAACCCTCGTATTTCTATACATATGTAAGTAGTTTCTGAACAAAGCCAACCCATTTTGGAAGCAAGACGTGAAAGGAAGTGGGTATGCGCGTATTTCCAGGTCTCTCGGTACCCTGACATTCACGATACGAGATCAGAATAAAAATGTACAACGACATAGGGCCATTTTGGAACGTCGGTTCGAAAGGGCGATCAAAATAAAAACCCTATTTTGGTTATACCTCCCTAATTTTCTTGAGAGGGAATGCAAAACTAAAAGACTACGACATGATTTTTCGGATCTTATCTCATCAACCTTTTCTTCTGAGTTTAAGTATAAAAGAAAATAAATTTTTTACACTAAAATTGTTTTTTATTAAATATCTAAGTATACTTTCTAAAATGTATACTGTAGAAAATAAACTTCAAAATCTGAAAATATTTTTAAAAGACTCTTATTCCAAAGTTGCCAACAAGATTTGTACTCTTTTTACAACGGGTTCACTTTGATATCAAAATGGACTGTGTTCTTTGGTATGGGCTCCTAAAGACTTCGGAGAAACAGAAGAATCTGTTGCAAAGACAAGGGAGTGGGAAGCGATCTATCTGAAGAGAACAGATCCTTTAATGAAAGGGGGAAACCTCAGAGTGACATCGTTCCCAGTATAGGGGAGAGAGCATTTATTCCTTTGGTTATTTGCACATCGAGTGATACCAATGTTCTTTTATGCATTTGATATAGATTTTTATAAATAAAATGCGTGTCCTGTTTAGAGTTGTGAGCAGTAGAAAAAACCAGGTTTAAACCTGGGAAAAAACCGGGTTTTTTGGGAAGGGAATTTTGAAAATTTCCAAAACATGGGAATTTTGAAGTATTTTGAAGTCGCCAATTCCTATGACACAATGAGAACCACCATTTTTTTGTCTGTCTTTGTTGTAGACCTCAAAAATTGATATTTTTACAAAATTTAACTATTATGTACTATGAAAAAACATTGAATAATTAGGATTAACTAACTATATATGGTAAGGTATCATGTTTAGCATGAAAGTATGAGTCTATTTTTTCTTTGAGAAATATCCAATATTTTTATTATTACATTAATATTAGGCAATAATTTGTAGTGTCACAAAACCCATAAATCATTATTTTTCTTAGATAACATCTCTCTCTCTCTCTCTCTCTCTCTATATATATATATATATATATATATATATATATATATATATATATATATATATATATAACGTGTGTGTGTGTCTGTGTAGGAATTGGATACAAATTGCAATATTGTCATTTGATGACACCTTTAAATGATATATTCATTACAAAAAATAATAAACTGTTAATTTAAATTTAAAGATATTTATTTTTATATTATAAAAGGAGGGGAAAATGTTTAGCATAAAGCAATTTACATAATAAATAATGATCAAAAGTAATGTATATAGTTATTTATTAGCAATTAAAATGGAAGCAACCAGTTGTGTGTTTGATAAAACTAAGAGGGTCATTAATGACATAAGTACTACTATAAAATCATTTAAACTCATTTTTATTTCTTAATTGTATATATATATATATATATATATATATATATATATATATGTGTGTGTGTGTGTGTGTATGAAATGTTTTCAGTAAAAATGATTAATTTAACATTATAAAAAAATAATAAACTGTAATTAATTTATTAAATAGATAAATAATAAAAAAGGAAAAAAGCTTTCATTAAAAATATGATAATAATTTACTTAAGTTTATAGCTATTTTATTACAAAATAAAAGTTATGCTTAAATTATAATTTTGTCATATATATATATATATATATAAATATAATATATATATATATATATATATATATATATATATATATATATATATATATATATATATATATATATATTGTCAAAAGTAAAAAAGAAATCTCTTAGAAATAATATGCTAGTTCTTAAACAGCCACTGTTGAAAAAAATGTAAACATTGTTAAAATTATTTCTTCCCAAAGTTCCCCAAATTCCGGGTTTATTCTCACTTTAAAATTCCGTGTTTCTTACATCTCTAGTGCTGTTGAACGTATCCTCACAGCACGAAAAAGAACAGCTTGAATTCTAACTAAAAATTCTAACTAAAAGTTAATTGTCATTAAAATTTTAATGTGTTCATTAGGTATAATAAGACAGATATATTTAAATGTGAATTAAATTAAAATACAAAATTTAATTAAAATA